>PVJO010026168.1:0-21480 GCA_004026905.1 Hystrix cristata
TTAAGGGCAACCATTTTATTTTGAGGATGACAAACCAAACCCAGGAACTCTAGATGGTTAAGAATATATCCTCATTTAGAAAAATACTGGATTAGCTTCTGTGCTCAGGACATTATTTTACAATGCTATGATGTCATTCAGAATGTGACAGCCAAAACACTCAATAGCCCATTTCCTTCCAAGTGAAGAGTGGATACCAAAGGCGGACGAAGCTTAGAGTGGGGAGCCCGCTGGTAGTCTTGGTTAATTGTGTGGTCAGTATTTGCTTTCCTAACTCTGGAAACATGTCTTTTGGAGTTCTTATTGCTTCACAAGAATGAGGGAGAAAACAAGACTTTTTTCAGCCACTTAATTTCCCTACGTGACATCATGAATGATATATTGTTGTTACCAAGGAGATATAAGACATACACATCAGAAGGAAACAAAGGAATTGATTGCACCGAAGATGAGTAGTCTTAGGATTTGGAGAATCATTCTGCCTTTTGAGTCGTTATGATCTATTCTCTGAAGAACAAAGACATATTCGTTTTCTAAAAATGCTCAATCATTTGCCCATTCGGCAAAGAACAAAGAAAACATCAGCACAGTGCTCATAACCTCCTCTTTTACAGCACAAACATGAAGGGCCATTTTCCTGCCATCTTTGCCAAGAATAGGGTCTGCGCTCCTTGTTAGACCATGAAACTCCATTCTGTGTCCAGAATCTAGAGTTTCTACATCGAAAACTCTCAACCAGGAAATGATTCTTTTCCCTAAGTCAACAACTAATTTCCAACCGGTGAGTAATTTTTTTTTCCAGAACCATTCACTCAATGGAAAACAAATGAAGAGGGAAAAAATTAAGTAAACAAATCTGAAAAGGAGGCTAGAGCACAGAGAGATGGAGAAGCCTATAAACTTCCCAGTCAAGGAAAGCAGGCACTTAAAGTTTATCCCAAACAAGACTGTAATTTTAACTGGTCCCTGGGTTGATCTTCGTTGGATGAATGACTTCCAGTGCCTCTGGCTCTTTGGGACCAGACTAGAAGATTATTTTTAGCACAACTATTTGGAAATCTTTGAGAATTTGGACTTCTTATTCTGCCTGGTACCAGAACAAGTTTTACACTGAGCTCTCATGAAAGATCTTCGGTCTCTTGCGCGTTGAGAATCCAGCAGCAACCCACCAGCCGAGCGCATGGTATGGTGTTTCCTCTCTTTTTTAGAATTTTGACAAATGTAGATGCAATGGCCTGTTTTCATTACAGCAAACTTTTAGTTTATTAAGCAGGTGGTTCTGTAGGAAAGTTGAAAACCCAGGTCCCAATCTCTGGTCTGACTCTGGCTTTATGAGCACAGACAATGGCCTCTGGACTCTGGTTTTCTGCCCAGTCTACCACAAAGGGGCCTTTGGGAGCATGATATGGACTTAGCATTGCTCTGTAGACTGTAAAATGTTTTGCAGAAGTCAGGTTTATGCTGTAGAACTGTCATAGCACTTAACCTGAAACAGCCAAAACTTTATAAATCATGAACTGCTGGTAACAATAAATCCCGATGAACACATATTTTTCTTCATTCAGCCTTTGCTGGGCCTCTGCCATAGACCAGTTTCTGCCCTGCACATCACTGATACAGAGTCTACATTTGCTGGGGGACTGAGCAGCTCCAGGAAAAGGAGTTCATTCAAACAGGAAGGGCAGTCCTGCATAGGAAAACTAGAACTCCGGAGGTGAGGACCTGAGGAGCTACAACAAAGAAGGAGCTGGGGGGGGGCGGGGGGGACAGCTGAGGTCTTCGTTCTGTCCCAAACTCAGTGCCCCTCCTACTGCAGCCAGAGAGAGACAAAGCCTGCTATTGTGAAATCTCCATATCGGAGGCCAAGGAGATGTCTTGTTTCAGCCCTCCCTGGTCACCTATCCTCTGCCTAATGATTTCCAGGCAAAGTGCCTTTTCAAGTTGAATTAATAATCAAGTCCAGTCCTTTGTCATGCAGTAATGTCTTATAGCTTCCCTCACATGATGTAGAGGAAAACTCGAATGTTTGGAGACAAATGTAACTCAGTCCAAATCTTGGCTGTGCCATTTTATGACTGTGTGGATGAGTCCACAGAGACACGGTAGTGTTTTTGTCTCTGTGAGTGCTGCTAGTCCTGGAATATCCTATGAAGGAACCACACAGTCATTGTCCTGTTGTGTCTAGCTTATTTCACATAGCGTGATGACTTCAAGGCTCATCTCTCCTGTCACATGTATCAGATTTTCCTTCCTTTTTAAGGCTGAATAATATTCCATTGTGTGTGTAAACCATGCTTTATTTAACCCACTCATCTGTTGATGTATGCTTGGTTTGCATCTATCTTCTGGCTATTGCACATAATGCTGCTATGGACATGGGTGTGCAAGTATCTGTTTGAGTCTCTCTTTTTACTTTTTTTTGGATGTATGCCCTGAAATGGAATTGCTAGATCATAAGGTAATTTTATATTTAATTTTTTTGTGGAATCATCAGAGTATTTTCCTCAGGTTGCACCATTCTACATTCCCATCAACATTTTTTATTTTTACAAGGAAAAAAACACCTTATTTATAAATAGATCTCAATTCATGAACACATGTTCTGGGAGCTCAATGTTTGCATTGATTTAATCAGTATTTCTCCAAGTGTTTTTCATGGCTAGTTTAGCAGAACAAAGAATATTTATAACTAAGAAAACTTACAAAATACTATATCCTGCATCCCCACCCTAAAGATTCTAAATGCACATTAACATGAAAGTGCTGTACATACATTTATGTATGTATGTATACATAACTTTTTAAAATACGAGTTTGACAAGCTAATGACCTATTTGTTATCTCTGCAGAAAAATAAGAAAGTAATTTACAATTGAAATCTAGGACAGACCCGCTCAAGATTAACATTATTTCCAGAGCTTTGATTCCCAACTCCAAAGAAGCATAAAAGTGGAAAGAAACACACTTCAGCACATATCTACATAAATTTGCATAATTCGATTTAATGCTTTTAAAGCATATTGTGTGAGAAGTGACTGCTAATGGGTACAAGTTTTCTTTTTGGAATTTTAAAAATATTCTAAAGTGGATTATGGTGTACACTGGATTGTATACTTTGGTTAATTCTGTGGTATGCAAATTATATCATTATAAAGCTGTTTCAAATTATTGTAATGTTATAAAGTTGTAGCCAAATGGTTCGTTCGAAATTACTGAGTCCACTGCAAAGCAGTGGGCAGTGGGTGATGGGTCGATTATTCAGGACAAGGAGCTGGAAATATAAAGTTGGATCCTTTTTGGAGTCAGAAAAATTCTAATACCAAATTTGTAAATGGAATGAATTGAAGCAGAAGAATTCAAAGAGAAGTGTAAAGACTCTTAGCATTTATAGCGAGGAAAGTCTTCTGATCATAATAAACTAGAATTTTAAAATTGTTTTCAGGGCAAAAAATATTTTTAAAACACAAGAAAATAGTAAAAAGACAAATTGGGAAAAATTATTCACTGCCCTGAACCACATGCAGATACATAGATCTAAATATTCATTGCACCACTGTTTATAGTAGCAAGGGAATGAGTGTACAGTGGGGGAGACTGGCAAAATGTAATACATTCATATAATGGGTATTTTATAACCACTGAAATAAAAGGTGTGAAGCAGCTCTGCACTTACCAAGACAGATACACATAGCTGGCCCTCCGTATCCACAGTGTCCACAGCTAAGGCGTCAATCAATCAGAAATCAAAAATATTCAAGAGCTTGTGCCCTGAGGAGGTGCAGAATTTTTTATTATCTAAACAAAACAATGTTTAAAACTTTTTACATAATATTTACATTGTATTATATGCTAAGTAATCTAGGGATAATTTAAAGCATTCAGGAAGATATACACGTACTACAAAATTTTACATCAGGGACTTGGGCGCCCTTGGATTTGGGTATCAGTGCAGGTGGTGGAGACATGTCGGAGCCAGGCCTCCCTCAGTGGGTACTGAGGGAGGACTCTCCATAGTGATATGGAAGCTAAGAGAAAAAGTGAAGTGCAGAACAGTGTGTACAGGCACCAAATGGAGAAAGAGGACCCACAAGAATCTGCCACAGGAATCATCCACAGAGAGGCAATTGGGTATCTAGAAGTGTGAGAAAAATAAAGACATTTATGTACTTCTTATTTCATATTCTTCGTTCTTTCAGTTTTTACAAAGTGCACATTACCTATAGCAAAATTAAATTTAAATATGTTTAAACATCTTAGGCTGTATAAAATAAAAATAATTCACATCCTTTATTTGTACTTCTTGAACACTGCAAAAGAGACACATAGACCCCAGGAAACTTTCTTTAAATCCTCTTTTCCCTCCTTTCTCTCCTTTTTTTTTTTGGTGCTGGGGATTGAGCCTTGTGCTTGCAACACAAGGACTCTAACCACTGAGCTAAATCACCAGTCCCCTGCTTTCTCTTGTAATATTCTGTCTCATATTCCATAACTTCTCACTGTTTTTTTTTTTTTTTCTGCAAAACTCACACTTCTCTCTAAAAAGTCTCCTCTTCCCCCGGCTTGGATAGTTTTGCACTAAGCCTTGTTGTAAGAGGTTGGACCCATCAATAATTAAGACAAAAATCCTTACTCACATGGAGCTTGTGTGCTACCCTTCAGGAATGGACAATATAAAATAAAGATAGGAATAGTCTAGTGAGTTCGAAATGATAAGCACAATGGTAATAGAAAAAAGAGACCAGGAAAAAGGAATATCGGAGGTAAAAGAAAGCACTTCACAATGTTAAGCAAAGTGATGAAAGTTGGACTCGGTGACAAGGTGACTCTTGGGCAAAGACTTCAAGAAGGAGGTGAGGAAGTAAACTACGAAGACGGGAGAAAAAAAGAATTGAGAAATCATGTACATGTACCAATTCCCCACAGTGCATGTAATCATGTACTGCAAACAATGAAAATACTCAATTTTGTAAAAGACATAACAAAAATGATTTTAGACAGAGAGGAAGACCACATGAAGGACCTCCAAGGAATCCTCCAGGGAATCCGGAGGGGCTGGAAGTGGGAGAGTAAGCAGGAAAGCGGATACAGCTGGGGGAGGAAGAGACCCTCACAGACATGGTGCCGTGCAACAGGAAGCTTTAGGCTCTTGGGGGAAAGGAGAACCAGGCCGAGGAGAAGCTACTGTGCGTAGGCATCCATTACAGTCCACACCCCCTTGTCTTCCTGAATGAACCAGGCCCCAAGACATCATGGTCACTCGTCATCCCGCCATCGTTGTGCATCAGGCACCACACACAGTGCTCCTCTGTGCTGACAAGAGTTGTTAACAATCATTTTGATTGCCTTTCAAAAAGTCCCGGATGTGAGGGCACTCTGGCTCCTGCACCTGTCACCCCACTGATCGCCAGGGTTGATTCGGCTGATCGGGCCGGTCGGGCGGGTGTCACCTTCCTCCTTCTCCGCTCCATGCCAGCCCCTTCTGAGAAGCTGCACCAGCTCGGCGGAAGAGAACGACCGCCCCCAAAGAGGAGGCCGGTTTCCCGGGTCGAGGGTACCCGAGCAGCTGCGCTCCCCGCTAGGACCTCCGAACAAGCTCTCAAAAAGTTTTAACTTACGATGCTTAATGCATTTTGACTCCTGTACAGACAATATTTTAGTACATTTATCAATGAAAAGCGATTCATTCAACAATAAACCCCTGTCATTTTCTTTAATTTATTCTTTGAACATCTTGCCTGGTGATTGACAATATTAAATATCCTTTCTGCCAAGTACACCTTTTAAATTTCTGCTGCCTTTCTTCTCTATCAACTGGATCCTTACCACACTCTTCTTCCTCACTGGTCCCCTATCGGCATCATCGTATTTTCCCACCTCTGCCACAGCGTCTAAGATGACACTTGCCCAAGGACCTTCTCTCTGGAAGATTTCTAACAGGAAGTGCCACCTGTTAGCCTCCTCGCCTTAGCCTCAAACCTTGTACTCCTCATGTAGTTGAAAGCCTCCTATGAGTTCCTTCTACGAGACTCTTCCCCTCGACAGTCTTTCACAAGAAAGAGAAATAGGCAATTTAGTCTGTGCTTGTGGAGGGCAGAAAGGAGTGTGCATGAAAAGTTCTTTCCATTTTCTTTCATCTGAGGCTCCTTTAGAGGGGCTGGTATCTTTATCAGGCTCGTGGGGCTTGTCAGAATGTGCCTGAACCCCATTCGTGCAACAGAATCAGTAATTTTGGGTTTGTGCTTCCTGCTGTTTGGATGTAGTTTAAGTGTGCTCTCCGCGGGCTCACTGTGCAAGCTTGGGCCCCAGTTGTGGCAGTGGAGGGAGGTAGTAGGATACTAAAGAGCAAGACAGGTCATGCTCCCTCCGGCTTTCTAACTTGCCTGTCCCCCCCCTTTCTCTCTCTCTCACTCTCTCACACACACACACACACACACACACACACACACACACACATTTCTGCCATGATGTTGTCTTCCATGAAATGATAAGCCACATGGACCCTGGACAAAGCCGGTACTATGTGGTTTGGACTTTCAGCATGCAAAACCATGAGCTGAGCAAGCCACTTTTCTTCATAAGTACCCAGCCTGAAGTACTTCATCATAGTAGCAAAACACAGATGATGACATGTGGAGCAGTAAAATGTGGCGAAGATGCAATGATGACCTCCTTTGCTTTTGGGGGGGGCAGTGGAGAGCCGGTAACACTAAGATTTGGATGAGGATTTAAAGCCTCTATTTAAATAAGTTGCTTTGGCTTCTCACTTATAAGTTTCTAGGAATGAGGTTTATTTCAGAATTCCATAAGCATACCGTGTTTTCCTCAGTTTGTCATTCCTGTGCTCTGGCAAATTCTAGGCCAAATTCCAAAATGTTGCAATTTCCCCATGGACACCATAAAAATAGTACCTTGTACCTGCTAAATTTTATGAAGTAGCTGTGAATGAAAGAGAAAGAAAGAAAGAAAGAAAGAAAGAAAGAAAGAAAGAAAGAAAGAAAGAAAGAAAGAAGGAAGGAAGGAAGGAAGGAAGGAAGGAAGGAAGGAAGGAAGGAAGGAAGGAAAGAAAGAAAGAAAGAAAGATTATCTGATTGCTTTTCCCATGTTTTATGATTATGCCCTTTGGGAGAGTATATTCTAGATCAAGTACTATGCACCTTTCTTTTTTTGTCTGTTTTTGGTTTTTTGTTTGTTTGTTTTTTACCAAGAACATATAGTGGTACATTGTATACATAGTGATCACATTCATCATAGTTAATTTGTACCTGTACGTGGTACATCTTGGCTTCCCCCTTCTTCCTCGCCCCTTCCTTCCACTCCCCCCTTCCCTATTTACAGTAGTTTCATTTATATTTTTCCCCTTTTTCCCTTCCTTTTCTTTTTCCTTTCCTTCTCTTCCCCCTTCTCCCTTTCTAATTCTCCTTGCAGATTTCTTTTGAAACATAAGTCCAACCATCTGAAAATGACTGATTTACACAACCCCAAATCTGTGTATGTTTTCCCACAAAATCGTTTATCCTAAAAATCGAGTCTCCTCAGCCAATGCCACCCTCCTCCACCCTCAGTCCGCATGCAAGGGTGTCATGCTAATAATACCTGATCCATCATTTGCAGCCGCCAAGCCTTCCAGAGGGAAACCCGATGCTACTGGACTAGCGCTGAAGAGGTCTGGGGCCTGCTTGGCTCCACGCACGTGGCGCGCTGCACGGCTCCGTTTCACACAGCTCTTTAATCAGCTCCCCCGTGCTGATGGTTTAATGGGGCACCGTGGCGCTACGTCCTGCAGATTTTAAATTAAAGTTCGAGACTCCCCTCAGGACAGGCACTGTACTCCAATTAACACTAATTGGCATTACACATGATTATCGAATGAAAAACACGGTTTTCCTGAAAATGCCTCTTCTTTCTTCTACTTTGAAAAGCCCAAAACTTCAAAGAAAACAATCATAGGTGCATGCGAAGGTCAGATAGAGTGCTGTCTCCCATAGTGTTTACAATGGCAGAACACTGGCAGCGAATGTCTATAATGGAGGATTATGTGTGTAAAATATGGTGAAGACAAAAGCAAGAACTCTTGATGTCATGAATAGTTTTTACCATAAGAACATGTTCATAATACATAGTTAAACGAGATAAATGTTAAAGGATTGTAGAAATGACCCAATATCAATTCTCTGCAGAGCATCCATGAAAAAGAGCAGAGCAGGTATATATTAAAGTGCAAAGAGTTATTATCTCTGGTAGTAACAGCACTGATATTTTTCTTACTTGTTTACAGCTCTAATTTTTTATTTTAAAAAAATACTTTTGCAAAAGGAAAGGGTCATTTTTTTTTCAAAGTCTGTCATTGATTCTTGCACAATAAATGCAACACAGTGATTTGTTTTGAAAATTTCCTAATCAGTCCTTGATTTACACTACCCCTGCGTCGGGCGCTGAGAACTCTGTCGATAACGTGCTAACAGTTTTCAAGGGACTTGTGAGGGAAAACAAGTTTTACATGTGTGGAAAGGCACGTGCTGGAGGGAGTTGTTGCCAACGCTGGTGGTTGTGTTCAAACTGAATCAGTCATGCCGAACCCCCACCTGAGGGGGTGCCTTTATGTCTGTGTGTTTCTCTTCCAGAGCCAAAGATGTTTGTGCTGCTCTATGTTACAAGTTTTGCCATATGCGCAAGTGGACAACCTCGGGGTGGTCAGGTCAAAGGAGAGAGCTACTCCCCAAGATATATCTGCAGCATTCCTGGCTTACCCGGACCTCCAGGACCCCCTGGAGCGAACGGTTCCCCTGGGCACCACGGTCGCATCGGCCTTCCGGGAAGAGACGGTAGAGACGGCAGGAAAGGAGAGAAAGGCGAGAAGGGAACGGCAGGTAATGAATGATGAAGTTCCACAACACACACCCCCATCACCCCCCATAAAACTACTACTCCCTGCCTGGATCCACGGATGGACAGACAGACAGATGGGCGGGAGAGGAGATGAACAAGCAAAGCAGAGGTAGAAGTTAGGAGCCAGACGCGCGGGTGCCAACCTGCTCGGTACTCACGTCCTTGAATAAAGATACTAAAAGGGTTTCCAGATTTTATTTTTTCACAGATGAAATGACAGTAGCTTTCTTAGCTCATCGCCTCCCCACCTGTTCTGCAGCAGCTAAACCGAAGATTCCTTGTGGCCCTTTAGAATGACACAATTGTCCCCTATTTCTCCAGTGATTCTCACTTCTTGTCCCCATAAATAAGTTGGCCTGGGAAGCTTGCCAGACTCCATAGTCCTTCAGGATAAACCAAATTGAAATTCTACAGAGGCTGTGTTAACTCCAAAAGAGGAAAAGATTTGGAATCAATCTTTGTAAATAAGTTTCTGGGTATAAAAGTTGGGACAAAAGATAGGAAGGAAAAAATCAATAGACCTAAGAAATATGCCTCTAGCTAATCACCACACTGGACTTACTGAGATTCTGTAAAACAACATCAGAATATATGTGGACATTATCGGAGAATAATTCATTTCTGAATTTTCCATGTAGAAAAGATTTAGCAAATCAATAACAGCTAAATCTATGAACATTGTTCAATACTAAAGAAACTTTAGCTAATGTTTCGATATAAAGAAGCTCAAATTTGGTAATATTTCAAGACATCTATAGCGTAACTCCTGTGACCAGAAGTTACTGCTGCTCCGTGATTATGAATATTATTACACAATAACTCCAGGATTGTAGTTGTATATTATTGACCTTTTCGTTTACTACATCTGGAAGAAATAATGTGGTGGCTAAACAAGCATTAGAATCGGAAAGGCTTAGACTCAAATCTTGCTTCCTTCATTTACTTAATGTCTTTGGGCAAATAGCCTTTTTGAGCCTCGGTTTCCTCATTTGCAAACTGGGAATAGCAATAGTAATTCCGAAGCTTTAGGGCAATCATACGTGCACAACAATCCACAGAATGATGGCCATTTTGCAAGCACTCAGTGAATGTTAGCTCTTACTGTTGCATTTTGATCTGCAAATACAGACCACAGCTAAACTTGTAACTATCCAAAGCTATATAATAGACCAAAAATGATTAATCTGTTTCATGAAATAGTTCTAGTTCTGTTTCAGATGAAGTTTAATAATCACAATTGCTACAATTTTAAACTTATATGAGACCACCCCATACTACTATATACATCAATCCGTTTATTCATCCAGGTACCCACACGTTATTCATACAGAAAGTATTTTGTTCACCTGTTACTGCTCAGTATTAATCTGACCAGTATTTTCAACCTCTACACTAACAACATTTGGGGCTGTATAACTATTTATCATGATGGCTGTCCTGTGCAGGGTAGGATGTTTGTCACTGCCCCCCATATGCCAGTGGCAACCCCCCTCCCCTCCAAACTGGGGCAGCCACAAAGGTTTCCAGACATTGGAAACTCTCCCTTGGGACCGAGGGAGGTCAGTACAAAATCACACCGTCCGAGACACCAGGAACACAGAAATGCATAAGACCTTGTTCTTGCTTTAAGAAGCAGATATTTGTGTGATGGAGGCCATTAAGTAAACACATAATTACAATATGCCAAAATAATAACCATTGATTAAGAAACTACTACATGTCAGGAACTTAAATTTATTATTTAAAGCCCAACATTATAATCCATATAAGCATAATAAGCAGTAAAATAATGCCACAGATGAAAAAATTAAGGTTCAAAAATAAAGTGACTTTCCCAGCGTACACACATAAGTATATACAACAGCTTAGGCAGGAAAGGTAAGAGTGACTCTCCGATTAGTGAAGAGAAACGTACTTCACTTAGAATCAACAGGAACAGAGACTGCAGGCTGCAACTGGGTGGAACGCGCCTAGGAGCTCCTTCTCCCCTTTTGTCCCATTAATGACACACAGTGTCTCTTCATTGTGTACCCTTAGTGACCACCCTCGCCACTCCCACAACCAAGCCCAGGATGAATCAAGTGTATTTTTTCCCAATTGTCCCACCCTTAATTAGAAGTAAGAGATTACTATTTTGGATTTTAAATTTTCCATAAAACATATCTATCTCTCCCCTGGTCTGTAGCAACAATTACTGTAGCATATTATTAACTTTTAATTAAATATAAAGGCATAGTCATATAAACATCTTTAAATATCATTAATACTCTCCTGAAACTGTTTAATCTATGGATTTAGGTATCCATGAGCTCATCTATGACCCATATTTGCAGATCTCAAAGTAATAACGCCAGTTACAGGATGGTGTCAGTATTATTCATGCCAATGTCACATACAGCCCCATCTCAGTGACTGACATGTACTGGATGGTCAATCCATAGTAAGTGGTTTAGGTGGATGCATGCATGTGTAGATCCTTGGATGTATGGAAGGATGGATGATGGATGGATGGGTGGATGGATGATGGATGAATGGATGAAGTGGCACTGAAGAGAAAATCTTGATAGATTCATTTCATTAATGGAGAGGCAAGAAGAAACTCTTTTTGCCCAAGCATCCATATTTAAGTACATGCTTCATGTACATAAGTACACTCCCTAACCTTCCATAATTCTCCTCTCTACCCAAGCATGATTAAATGGGGAGAGGGCTAGTGATCCAGTCTTTCCTTGTACTCTTAATATATAGGCCCTTAGCATATCAAATTATTCATGCAGAAAGGAAGAGTTACTGTAAGTTATTACAGTTAGTCTCCATATCTCTTACCCAGAAGTTCAGCGTATTAAAGTATTAGAATAGAAAATTTAAGCATTGAGGTTGTGCAAACAGGTTTGTGCACAGCAATATGAAATTGTATCCCAGTATTTAAGGTTTGGTCTTGATGAATTTTCAAGATGATGAAACCTCAAGCAATCTAAAAGTCCAAACTTTTATTTCAAGGGCTGGGAAACTGAAGTCTGAGAGATCGAGCCCCTTCTTCAAAATTGCCTAACTACTCCATAGCGGAAGTGGCCTATATATCACTTTAATACTTTAACGTGCTGATTTGCTGTTGACTGCTTTGCCCACTAATTTTGGAGTCAACTTGTGAACACTTCCTCCATATTATAAATGGAGCATTTGAAAGCAGATAAGGAATGACTCACCCAAAATCAAAGAGAGGAGGATTTGACTTGTTAATGAAATCTTATGCTTACAAATGTTACCAAAACCCAAAATGGTTTTTAGGAATGCATCAAAGGTCAATGATGAAGACAGAAAAATATTAAGTTGCCCTTACAGATAAAAAATGTCAACTTAAGAGCTTTAGTCTTTGATGCTGAAATTAATTTAACAGCAAAATACTATTCATATTCTATTTTCTGCTAAAAAGAAACAAACATGCAAAGATCGGATGATTATGACCTTATTTCAAGAAGTAAATAAATATCAGAGTGGGTTCTTGCTGAACTACCAGGGTTTCAATTTAACAACAGAAACCATCTGTGGCGAGGAGACTTGACTGTGAACAGTAAGATCACTGACCCTGAATCACGAAGAAAGGGTCATATTCACAGTTAGCAACCTCTAAGAATCGCAAATTGCTGAAATGCCACCTTCCAAAATTAATAAATCTCAATACTTGATATTTTAAGGGTGAAATTTTTTTAAGGGTGAAATTTTAATTCTCTTCAAATTTACATTATCCAGAATGCTTCACTAACTTGGTCAATTAACTGAAAAAAAAATCTAATTCTCAAACTCACACATTGACGTATATTCAGTATTCAAATACATGATATCAAAGCACCATCAAGAGAAAAAAGCTTAGCTTAATGAAAGTTCTTGAAAACATAAACATAGTTAAAAGTGAAACTGTGCATGAACAATCTATTTCCCTGACTACAAAGTGCATTACAGAATACCAATAATTCATGTATGTAGGGGGAAAGTACCATTATACAAGCACTATTTATAAAGTGGATTTGGCCATGACATTAAATAGCGTATCTTTATTGTATTAAGTCATTGCTATTTAAAAATTAAGTAGGTTTTGGCTACCACTTGCGACCAGGATCACCATTTCTTTGCAATTAGCCTGTAGTTGAACTGCAGATATAAAAACTGGAACATGATAAAAACAGTCCCATATGATGACTTTGAATTTGACCTTTTCTGTGTCTTCTCTGAATATGAGGAGACCCAGAGAAGTTAAGAGACTTGCCTAAAAGTACACAGCTGCATAGTAACACAGCCGAGCAGAATTAGGATTCTTGAGTCCAGCCCCAAAGCTAAGAGGTGTTTTGACGAAGGGAAGACACTAGGTGCTGTAGTCTCAGGTTGGCTTGGAGGCTTGGGCTCCAGGCCTAGCAGTGCTACGGAAGCAAGTTCTCTTGCATCTCTGGAAATCAGTTTTATCCTCTAAAAAGGAACTGCTGTGTAGCGGTCACAATCGTCAGTGTTTAGCTACTGTGGCTTTTTGAGCCCTCAGTACTAGCCACTGTCCCCTGGGATGCTCAAGCTCCAGAGTCAGCAGGCATGAGCTCAGACCACAGCTCCGTCACTCACAAGCTCTGCCCCCTTGAGAAAAACAACTTCTCTGTGACTCAGTTTCCTCATCTAGAGTAGAAGCAATAATAATTCCCAGTGTGTAGAGTCGTTGTGTAATTTAAGTAAGAAATATACACAAATAAAACACTAAACACTTCTGGATACATAGTAAATGGTTGATAAACGTTACCAAGTTTTATTGTGATTCATTCTTCTATTATTAATATGAACTGAAATAGAATGTGGCATGAGACTAAACATCCCCTAAGGATTTACCCAGTTCTGTCTGCCCCCAAGAACCCTCTCTGGGGAATAATATCATCATCTTCACAGAATTCACCCTGTCGTGATCAGTACCCAGATATGGGTAATTGAGTGGCAGGTGATCTGTCACCAAAATGATAATTATTCCTGGACAGCAGCTCACACACTCAAGAAAAGGGACTTGAAATTCTGATGAAAATTGTCTTTTTCATTTCTAGTGGATTGAGTTGCTTAAAGGACTTATCATTTAGTAGTACATTGTTGAAGGCTGGCTGAAAAGACAAGTTAAGCCATGTTGGACAAAATTGGTACGCTGGTTTTGATTCTTTAGAGGAACTACTAACTCCACTATCAACTCTTTTTGAAGGTCTGAGAGGGAAGACAGGACCTCTGGGTCTTGCTGGTGAGAAAGGGGACCAAGGAGAGCCTGGGAAGAAAGGACCCATGGGACCAGAGGGACAGAAAGGAGAAGTAGGTCCGGTTGGGCCTCCTGGACCTAAGGGAGACCGAGGAGACCAAGGCGAGCCGGGCCTGCCTGGAGTGTGCAGATGTGGGAGCATCGTGCTCAAATCCGCCTTTTCTGTGGGCATCACCACCAGCTACCCAGAAGAAAGACTACCTATTATATTTAACAAGGTGCTCTTCAACGAGGGGGAGCACTACAACCCTGCGACGGGCAAGTTCATCTGTGCCTTCCCGGGGATCTACTACTTCTCTTATGACATCACGCTGGCCAACAAGCACCTGGCCATCGGGCTGGTGCACAACGGCCAGTACAAGATAAAGACCTTCGACGCCAACACAGGGAACCACGACGTGGCTTCCGGGTCCACAGTCATCTACCTGCAGCCGGAGGATGAAGTCTGGCTGGAGATCTTCTTCACGGACCAAAACGGCCTCTTCTCAGACCCAGGGTGGGCGGACAGCTTGTTCTCTGGGTTTCTCCTCTACGTTGACACAGATTACCTAGATTCCATATCGGAAGACGATGACCTGTGATCCGATCCAGACCACCACAGACCCGAATGCTCCGAGATCGCTACGGCTGACACTTTGATTCAATCCCGGCCGCTGGGAGGTGAACTAAGCAGGAAGTGGATCCGAAGAGACTCCTCATCAGATCCCAGAGCATTCACAGACAGTTCCGGCAGAATTTACCGAAACAAGACAAACCACCAGACAATTGAAACCACACCAACATGAACTATATACAATAACTCCAGATATGAATTCTCTTGAAAGTAATGTTCATAAATATTTAAACAAAAGACAATGTTAAATGTTAAAGACAATGTTAACAAAAAATTTATTAAATGCTCTTAGTGATGAAACCCACTGGCAGTGATACTGCCTCATTAAATCTTCATAAAATTATATTTTTGTCTGTTATTTAAGAGAACCATAACTTCCCAAAGGCTTTGACAATTCTCAAAAGGCTCTAACAAGTCAAAATACAAACGGAAGAGATGCTGAATATTTTCAAGTAAATTAAAGTGAAGTGATCAAATTTCTTGTTTTATTATTCATTTCTTCATGCTTGTACATAGTCACTCGACGACTCTAATGAGCCTGTGTGGATCAGACACTAGAGTACTGAGTCAGATTAAATGATGGGTGTAGACAAAAGCTTTGCCTTCACACACACTGGCGGGGGGTAAGCACACGGTCACAGTGTAAACAGGTCGACTCAGTGCTGGAGGCCTACAGAAACTGCCACGCCTGAGGCTGGGACCAGAGAAGACTTCACACCGGGGAACACACTGGGCATCCCAAGGTGTGTGTGTTGAGCTGAGTGAGATGAATGCAAAGCAAAGAAGGAGCTTGGCAACGGCATTCCCCCCCACACCCTCAACATCAACAAGTCACTGATTTTCAGTTAGGATGGGGTGAAAAACCTAGAAGTAGAGGAAGCCAGAGATGGGTAATGAATCCAGAGAGAAATGGCCAGTAGGTCATTCTCCCAAATTCTTTAATTTGATGATTTTCCAGGACAAACATTTGCCCTAACAGCTTTCTCACAAATAAAGACACTACTTTATATTGTGGTAAGATGATGTTTCTTACAGATGTTCTACACCTTGAATTCCAGTGAAGCAAGGCATGTTTCCACTGATTTATGAGTGAGGAAGGAACGGGAGGAGAAGGGAGAGAGATCAAATGTCTGAGTAATAGCTGTCTCTTTCAAGTCTTGTGCCTCCCTTAGTCCATCCTCTCGTCTGTGTTGGCATCTTGCTGCCCCCTGAACTGCAGTTCTTTGGTTAATCTTATCCATGATGCTCTCATTTACCACTCCCTCAGTTTATAGTAATCATATTCCTTTCATCTTTCCCTTTCAGTATCTTCTATTGCATCTTCTGTTGCTCCTCTCTCCGCTCATTAATTTCATAAGTATTTTAATGCTCACTATGTGTGAATCACCATGCTGGGCTCTGTGAAGACAGAGGGACGCCAAGATGAATTCCTTGGTGATGGCACAGTTCCTGCCACCAAATTTCTGAGGACCCCCCCAAGAAATGACAAGCACACATACATAAATACCTACAATTCTGGAAAAGAACATGCTAAAAGATGTTAATTGCTAAACTAGAGACAGAAACACAATTCTGTAAAAGCAGAGGAAATGTTTACTTCCAAGTATGAGGTGATTGAGGAAGGCCAGGGAAACGCCTACCCACTGGGCTGACACTCAGGCCTGAGTAGGGGCAGAGACAGAGGTAACATGGCAGACGGCGCACAAAGGTGAGAAGAGAGGACCAGGAATAACCAACAGACCCTGTTTACGAGTACCTCGAGGGCCAGTCTGAGGAGCACGAGCTTTATTTACGAGAAAGGGAGGAGTCGCTGTGTGTTCCAAAGCTGGGTACGTCCATTGTCAGAGGTGAAATGTGTAACCATCAAGCAGTTCTGCCCGAGCGCAAAGCTTGCCTCCCCTGTTTTCCGGACCTATATCGCCTTCTTCTGCCTGCCACACTCTGTCCTCTGGCCCCCTTTAGTCATGGGCCCACGGCACCAAGAGCAACAAGGATCAGATGAAGAAGACAGAGCAAAGGTGGTTTGAGACAGTCACCAGCCTACAGATGACAGCTGACACTAGAATCCCAGGCCAGAAAGTAGAACAGACAGCCAACAGAATTAGCTAATTTGGGAAGTATGAAAACATGGGCCCTTTCAAGGCAATAAAACCGGCTGGCAAAGTTGGAAATGGAGAAGTTATGCAGACAGTCATGACCTAAAGATTGTTAGGTGACTAAAATTTTCTTCTGATCATGATCTATAAATGCACTCATTTTAAGATATTGTTTACTTAGCTTTTGAATGTTTCTTTATTACACAGCCTATTTTGAGTAACTTTTTAAACTCTAGTTTCTTTCTTTGGTCTTATGCCCAGAGATAAATTTTATTTTGAAATATCTAGTAGGGTGGGGATGGGGACCAGAGAGCTGACACAGAAAAAAAAAGACAGTTTGGGTACTAAAAGAATAAAACGTTAAGCATATTCCAGAGTCTTTTGTTCCTTAAAAAAAATTAATAGATATAACTTGTCAACGCTTATGAATATTTGTGTAAAGAAAGAGAACAATTTTTTTTAAATCTAGGTCTCATTTCAACCATTCTTTGTGAAAGTCAACTTGTAAGGAATATATAATATTTAGTAATATTCACTTACTCTATATATTATTTTGTTCCAGAAGGGTTTAAAGCCTCTTATAAGATAAGCAAAATACACAAAGAATCTAAAAGAAGAGAGTAAAACCAACTTTAAAAGACAAGAACGAGGCCAACACAGAACCATGTAGACAACATCACACGTCTGCCTGTGCTGTACATTTACAGGCCATCGAGGCACCCCCAGGTCACTTGTCATCTTGAATAATGTTGCATATGGTCAAAAATAGATTTCAGAAACTCTGAATATGAACTTTTTATGTGCCACTCTGTGAAAAAATCATGGACATAAGCAGATTTTAAACAGTAGCGACGTTGTTTCATATCTTCCTCTCTGTCCTTCTGTGACTCCCTGTTGAGTACATGTCATCAGTATCTATACTGTAGGTGCAGTCACAACATCTTTCTCTCCTGCACTAAATTTTGCACAGCATAAAATTCTTATGGTTCTAGCCATTAGAATCAATCCCTGATTGATTGCGACTTGACGCCATCAATGGTAAGGTTTCGCCCTTATTGTCATCATTACTTTCCTGGATTAGTAAAAAGCTGTGACTGACCCTTTGCCTCCGCCTGCAATCCATCCCCACACTCGGCTGAATACACCCTTCTAAGTTACAGATCCGGTCACATCATTCCGCAGCTTAAAAATCAGCACTGGTCCCCTCAGTCCCTAAACATAAAAGATAGTGAAGTTCTGTGGATTTTTCTATGAGGCGCATAGTCCTTACCCTTTTTCTGGCATGCATACTCGACTTCCTCCTGAAGGGCTACCTCCTTTCCGTGCTAAGCCAGTGAGCTGCTCAGTCACACTGACCCTTCCACGTGGAACTCTCTGGCCTCATCTGACTGAGCGCAGCATTCCACTCACCAAAATAAAGGGTTCAGATGACTCCGTCAGAACCGATGAGACTTTGCTGGGACTTCTATAGAAGAAGTTCTCGCTGGACTAGAACTCCTGAGCCTCCAGCTGCCACCTTACCATCACCAAGCACAATGCCATTTCAGAATGGGGTCAGCTCGGACGAAGCAGAAAGATGGCGATACAGGGAGAAGAAGAGGTCTTGGGGTCATCGTTTGAACCGTGATCTAGATCTGTGTGTACTCAGATCTTCTTTGGACTTTTTGGTTATGGTAGTCATTGAGTGCTGTTTTCCCTTAAGCCCTCAGTGCATCTGCTCACTCAGCCAAAGGTGCAGTCCTACCCGATAGCACTAGCAGCCTTTAGAATGGCACGCTGCACTTTTAGGGTCTAGCCTCAGCTCACTGTGACACCTCCAGAAGTCACTTGCGTACAGCATATAATCCAGGAAAATATAGATAACTGCAGTCTGGGTGTCTTTCCCTTGCATGCCTCAGTATCTCTGCATGTGCTGTTTCACTTACTCATAAAGCAGTTGCTGCCCTGATCTGTCTGGGCAGCAACTTTCAAAGCTCAGCTCAAAGGTTATTTCCTTTGCTCTATCCTCCCCCCATTGCTGTGCACAAGGGGACCCACAGGAGTCTTCCTAACCACCTGGGAACTTACACATGGTCACTGTGCCAGCAGTGAACACTTTGCAAACACTTCTACATGTATTGTCTCACGTGGTCCTTGCCGTGGTCTGCATGTTTCTGTCTCCCAAAATCCATGTGTTGAATCCTAATCACCAACATGAGAGCATTAAGAGACAGGCCATGTGGGAGGCGATTAAATCCAGAGGACTCTTCCTCTGTGAATGTGACTAGTACCCTTGCAGAAGGGGCCTGAAGAACTGCCTTGCCCCTTCCGCCACGTGATGAATTAATCTGTCACAAGTTCTGTCCAGTCACAGCTTTCACATGTGGAGAGAGAATGCAGAAAGGGGGACAGATCACACCACAAAAGCCCTAAAGTCATCCTTTGCATTAATCCAGATTCTTCATATTAGAGCTGCCAGAATCTAACTCCAACTAGCTCAAGAAAAAGAGAACAGGAAAATATAATGTTGAGTGAAATAAATCAGACACACAAACTTGAGTACCATCTGGTATCTCTTATCTGAGTAAGGCAAAGTACAAACTAAGAGAAAAATGAACGCAGGATAGAACAAGACAAAGGAACAGATTTCTCACAGATGGGAGGGGTTTCAGGAGACCAAGGGCAAGAGGTAAGAGGCAGGGGATGGAGAAATAGGTAGAGCGAAGACATGCCTGGTACAAGATCCTAATAACCTCAGTGAATTGGGCATTATATGCCATAAACATGAACTAAGATTAGTAATATCAACAAGAATGAAAAGGGGGAAAGGGATCCTAGAAGAGGAGGGAGGGAGGGGGAGAGAAAGGGATTAAAAAGAAACAAGCTGTATTACATGAACCAACTCAAGATGATTGTAAAATGCATGTACTGTAACATGTAGTAATAAAATAAAATTTTAAAAAAGAAAAAAAGAACTGAAATAATATACATTTCTAGAGACAGACCTGGATAGTCAATTGTTGGCACCAGGATTTTAACTTTCCCCATCTCACAGCTCACCTCTCTTCCGGGTTGGCAGGTTCTTGCCCTGTGGCAAAGATGGCCATCAGCAGCTCCAGGTTTGCTTTGAAAGGAAGGGGAAGACAGGGCACCAGGTTTACATTCTGTAGTCCCAGCAAGAAAAAAATGTTTTCTTTCTGAAGAGTTCCAGGAAAAGACCCAAGTATGACATGGCTCTGATTGGACCTGCTTGAGTCATGAGACCATCGCTCTACCTCTGACTGGTCAAGGCCAGGCTGTACCAGGAGCTAGACGTGGTACCAGTCCTATCAAAGTCACATGGATACAAGGTGGGGAAGACGCCATTTCCCAAAGGAAAATAAACATGCCGGGTCTGGAAAAAGAGACATTGGCTAATTGGCAGTCAAATACAGCAGGTGACCTCTCTCTGGGCTGTTTCCACACAAAATCAAAACCACATTTCTTTTGTCTACATGATGCAAAATAAATGTGTTGTTAGTTTCTGAGATAATCTAACGTTTGGTAACATTCCATCGGAATTGACTATTTCACATTATATGAGCCTGGCATGTAATGATCTTATCCCACAGACTGTCACAATGCTGGCCTTGAACTTACACTTCTTAAATGAAAGACTATTTTATTCTCAACAGAAGTACTTCTTCACCTCAAACCTTCTGATTG
Source organism: Hystrix cristata (assembly GCA_004026905.1). Lineage (NCBI taxonomy): Eukaryota > Metazoa > Chordata > Mammalia > Rodentia > Hystricidae > Hystrix > Hystrix cristata. The sequence continues at coordinate 20,552 of PVJO010026168.1, forward strand.
TTTCCATCAAGACTCCAGGAGACATAACAATATGTACAATCATCCTTGACAAGTACAAGAAGAAGGTAGAATCTTTGCGATTAATCTCTTTATGGAATTAAAAAGGGTCAGTAATCTAATTTGCTCCTTACACAGCGTAACAACAACACTGAAAATAGTCACAGACCATGAACTGCAGGTCACAAATGACATTGCTATCCTGTTTTCTTCCTTGTTTTGTGAAAGATCACAAATCAGTGCCTAAAGATACCAGCTGCAACCATTCACTGTGTGTACCCTTCACAAATGGCGCCATCTTGGATCCTTACAACAGGTACCTTGTTTTGTTCTCAGAGCCTTTGTTAGTGGCACATTCAAGCTCCTGGAGAGGAATCAGCACCTCTCCTGCCTTCCTCTTCCATAAAAGCAAGTGTGTTGTTGTGAACATGCCCGGGAGCCCCAGTGCAGTGCCAGCGTTTTTCTTAAGCATAACAATGGAAGGGGTACAGTTTCTTGAGGCCACATACCAAAGTCTCTGGGTCTTCTTCTGAGATGGTGCTACTCGGGGCCCCAGCAGGAAGTAGCACGGCACACTCCAAAAGATTTCACCATGGAGAGTTGAACTGTATTCAGCTGGACTGCGTTCAGAGGTGCAGGGTTAAATAACCAGAAAGAGATGTTGAGGTAGCAAAGTGTTGGCAGCAGCTGGAACCTATTACCATCCCGAAGCCCGAAGACACAGCCGTGATGGAGGTTGCTGAGCACAGGGGAGCACTGAGGACTTGGAAGAGGGACCATCTTAACGTGAGCTGCGCCTGGAGAGCAGCCACCTCCGAGACCATTCAGAAGCAGGAAGGAAGCCGCCCCAATAACTCCCTGACTGTGCTCTCCTTCCACCTTCTGTCTCCCACCTGTGCCTCCATTAGTCAAATCCAAGCACTCTGGGGGCC
>PVJO010026169.1:0-21498 GCA_004026905.1 Hystrix cristata
GATCAAACAGTAAATAGCCCCCACTCTGTCCTACTGCAGGGACAATGAGCAGAGTATGATGCTGCCAGGAAGGAGGCAGCCAAATCTGAGTCATGGGCCTGTGAAGTGGTGACCTCCCTTCCCCTCAGAGTACGATTACCTTTTAACCAGGACTGACATTGACAGTGCAGTCTTGGGAAGCAGAGACTATTTTTGAGGAACATTTTCCCAGTTGTTACTTGAAAAGAAACTTTCTGGCCAGCATCTCTTAAGAGACCATCGGGAGATTGGAGACTGCTTTCATGCCCCTGGAGACAGGGCCTCCCACAGAGGGTCCCAGAAATCTGAGGTCTGGCGCAAGAGGGACTTGAAGGGAAGCTCGTCTGTTTCCAGATGCTCTGCTATGCTGAAGTTTTACAGCAATGCCAGTTCTTTCCTAGTCTTTAGTCCATGGACCTACAGCACCACTAATTTATGCCTACAGAAATAGAGGAAGTGAAAACAAGAGAAGAATTTTCAAGGACACACACATACATGCACACACAAACTGGAACAGAGCTTCACCCCTAGCCTGTTCGAAGTGATCCTTTTTTTTTTTTTTTTTTTTTTTGGTGCCGGGAATCAAACTCAGGGCCTTGTGCTTGCAAGGCAAGCACTCTAATCACTGAGCTAAATCCCCAGACCAAGCTGTCTAGCTTTGTGCTGTCCATGCCAAATGTGTGATAATTATGTCAAAAGGCTAATAACCTCAACGGGTGTAAATATTATATGTCAAAAACATGAGCTAAAATTAATATCAACAAGAATGAAAATGGGAAAAGGGGATTTAGATTAGGAGGGAGGGAGGTGGGTGGAAAGCAGAAAGGGATTAAAAAAAAGGAGCAAGCTGTATCATATACGTGTACCTGCTCCCTAAAATGAACGTAAACTTCGTGTACAACAAACGTGTACTAAAAACAAAAGACACCCAGCTAACACACTGAAGTGGGCTGTGGTTCTGCAGATAAATGAAGTTTGATGAGTCCCTCCCCAGACACAACACACAACCTAGTTCATTCCCTCTCCCTCCCTCCCTCCCTTCCTTCCCTCATCCTCCTCCGTTCCCTTCTTCCTCCCTCCTCCTCTCTTGCTCCCTCCCTCCCTCCTTGCTTTTTACACTACTGAGGATAGAACCCCAGCGGTGCTCTACCATTACCACCACCCTTGTTATTTTTTATTTAGAGACAGGGTCTTGCCTAGTTGCCCAGCCTGGGCTCAAATTTAGGATTCTCACGTCTGTCTCCTGAGTAAATGGGATCACAGGCTGCCCCACAAACCCCTGCCAAAGTTTGAATTTAAATTTTTTCTGGAGATGTGCCATCCCACATTCTCTTTTGATGGTGGGTATAGGCCTGGTGTTCCTTCAGAGGAAGAACACACAATCTAGTGTACTCTGTTGCCAAGCTGTGCTATTTGGTAGGATACATGTATTAAATGCATTTTAAATTTTTTTATATTTTAATTTACACTGGGTCATTGAGTGGAAGCCTCATTATAAGTCAAGAAGCATCTATATATTGCTGGAGGTATATAGAAACATGTTGAACTTTTACATCCCGGAAATGATGAACACTACGTTGTAGTTGTTTTGGGTGTACAGGTCTGTAGTGAAATGAACATGACAGAACAGTTACACCAGAGAAAATGACTCATCAATCCCAGCAGGAGAGCCAGAAATAATCCAGTCGCATGGTGGCAATATGCTAAGTTGGTCTATGTGGAGGGAAGTCCTAAGCCTCCTCTGCTTTTTACAAAGCCCAGAAGGAGCAGGGAGCGTCTGAGTCCAGGTCCTCATCCTCATCCTCATCCTGGATGCTTCCCTGGCTGGAGTGGAGTTTGTCCCTGTCCAGTTATGGAAGGGTCTGTGGACACACAGAAAGCCAGCAGGTTAGTTTCCATCGTTTTTGGCTCTGGTTTATCCCATTATGAAAAATAGGAGAAGGGAAGAAATCTGCATTGTGTGGTCTCAGTGTTGAGGTCAGGATACATGCTTAATAGAATTTTCTGGCAGAGTTTGATTTGAGTGGGTGGGCAGTTGTGGAGACCTGGTGCTTTGACGGGAGGTACTGAAAGACTGGAGTCTTATTTGCCCACTAACATTTTATTTCAATATTAGGAGGCAGTTGTCAGGAGGCAGTTACAGGTAGGGCCGGGCCTGGAGCCTAACTTGTGAATGAATCTGCAGAAGACTTCAGCTGTGAGCTCCTAGTTCAATGGTAGAGGCAAAATATATTCTACACGTAATTTGTACTTGGAAAATATTCCTTCATCTATTTTGGTAATTTGGATTCTTAAGAGGAAAGCAGTTTTTTCTGTTTCTAAAGTATCGTTGCCTTAGGGTTAAATATAGCATTTCCTGATCATTTATTTCCTCTTTTGGTGGCAACACTGTCTTTTTGTTTTCCTAATACAGTCCATTATGAATATATTATTATATTTTTATGAAAGCATATGGTAATATATGCTATTGCTGGTTTCAAAGAAATAATTTTTTGTCATGTCCTGTTGTAAATTGAAAGCACTGTTAAGTCAAAAGTTCATTCAGTACCCCTAATTTGCTCAACACCCCGGCTTAGCTTAGTGTACTTTAAATTGGACAGAACACTTACATTAGCCTAGAGATGGGTAAAGCCTATTTCACAAAAAGGTGTCAGAACTCTCAGCTAATTTACTGAACATTTTTATCCACCAGACATGGAAACACAGTACACTGTGGTATGTGGTTGCTCACCCTCGTGGTTCATGGCGGCCCACACAGAGCTCCTGCCCAGCATCTTTTTTTCCCCAACATCTTGAGAGACTCTCATACCACATAGCATTAGCCTGGGGAGAGAGGAAAATTTTAAATTCAAATAGATTTTTTTTGTCTCTGTGTCACTTTTGCATCACTGTAAATTTGAAGAATCATTAATTCCCACATGGTAACGTGGAGTCAGTCTATATATTCAGTTTTCTTTAAGGCCAAGTACATGGCCATTTTTTCCTTTTTTGTTGTTGTTGTTGTTTTTTCTGTTGTTGTTTTGCTTTGTTTTTTTGAGACAGGGTCTCAATTTTCCTGCCTCAGCTTCCTGAGTGCTGGGATTACAGGCATGAACCACCATGCTTGGCTTTGTATCATTTCTTTTTTTTTTTTTGGTTAAATTTTTCCAAATTTTTAATGGCGTGTCAGAAGGATCTCTCAATAAGGGACCTGCATTCTTTGTATGTTAATCATGTTAGGTGTAGTAAAAAATTTGATTTTGACTTATGACCTTATTTTTCATTCACACTGGTACAGTTAACAGATAGAAAGATAGCTACGTGGAGTTTTCATTAAAAGATATTAAGTCAGATGATAGGTCAATTCTGTGGCAGTTTTCCTCCCATAGATGGAAGAGCACTTGACCAGTTAAAATGGGGTTGGCATCCATCAGAATGGATGGAGCCAAATGCAATTGCAACAGCTCCCTCTCTCCTCCTGAGACCACGGCTTTCTCATCATTCTTTTCTCCTTTCTCCATTTGCAGCATTTTGAGGTCATCAGCAAATGCTTTGTGGGCTGTGGAGCAGCGGAATTACTGATTACTATGGCACTGAGTAGTTCGAGTTTGGGAATCCATTTATCTTATCTCAAGGCCTCTCTCCACGGGCAGCACTCAAACTGTATCTCCATTCTCTTCTCTTTCTCAGAGAGATACAATGACAGAAAATGGATAGTTGTTGCCTCTGTGGAAGTTCTGCTGTGGTCTTCTTTGATGCCAGGAGAGGATCCAGCAGCCAATCTCTGAAGATGTGGATACAAAAAGGAGAGGTAGGATGAACACCAGGGAGTAATGTGGGTGTGGCCTGCATGCTTTCTGTAGGTTGAAGATGGCTTGTGGGCTGTAGCTTTGTCTGAACATGCCTGTAGACTTCTGTTTTCTCTGTCCCTCACTGTAAAACATTCTTATCAGTAAGAGGCAATGTGGCTTGTCTTGATGTGGCTTTGTGTACACCTGTGTGGAACTTGGCATGTGGTTATAGGGGTCTGGTGAGTGTTACAAGCACTCAGTATTTTAAATGTTAGAGGTTGCAGTGCCTTGTCAGAGCATCTGGCTGGTTTTCTGAATAGGAAATTGTTTTTAAATATAATGGGTTTTGTGGAAATATGTGGAAAAATAAATAGTTTTTTGTTATTTACATACTGGTTTTGATATTGCTAGAGGCTTTATTTTTGTTTGAAGGGAATGGGTGGGCTACAATCATAGTCCTTTTGATTAAACTCTTCTCCAATAACTATTCTCCAATTCCAAGAATAGGATAATTTTTCAGCAGTCACACTATATAACAGTTATGGTCATTCAATGGAGAGATGATCACCATTTCCCTGTATTGTTTCTACCACACAGTCCATTCCAAAGAACATGTTACTCTTCTCCGGTAAAAATCTCAGACCCCTAAGGTCTTGGTCTGACTTATTTCAGTCAGTTTGTTGAACATTCCTTACCTACATCCCATAGTGGTTCTATGTGTGGAGAAGGGTGTATTGAACACAGTAGGCAAATGTAAGGAGAACAGTGCTCCAAACCTTATCCAAAGTTACTCCATCTTTTATTGGGCTAATGTTTAGCTTTCTGGCTGGCCCTGCCATTTGTTTACCTTACAGCCCTACATTAAATGGTATTTGGCAAATTTCATGGTGTTGCAGCCCACAAGTCATCCACAGCTCTGTAACCCCTAATAAACTCAATTATTCACGAAGCTAGATTTGTCCGAGGCATTCTTTGGATTGTTTGGTGCCTTCTCAAATGAGAGGCAGACACTCCTTTTACATCTCTTTGGGAAATCAGTGGACCTTGTGGTGCCGACAGGGGCCCAATAGATACAAAGATGAGGCAGGAAGAAATATTTGTGCAGGAGACTTCAGGGTGGACATCCTCCTCCATGTGGTGTGGGGAGGCACATACTGCATGGGTACAGGGATGCCCTAAAGATGCCCAGTGCACTAGTAAATATACTGCAGTTTCTGAAAGTCTGTATTGTATTGCAGGAGAGCTGTAGAAGATACTGCATGCCCCCTACTATGGGTCATAAGGCATGCTACTGAGGTTATCTGCCCAGAGGAAATCTTGGGGTAGCCACTGTCCTCCAAGTGGTACAGAGTTACACATCTCCTTAATGAGTCTAACTTGCTGTATGTGTACAGGGATGCTCTGAAAATATCTAATGAACTAGACAGTATACTGCAATTCCTAAAAGTCCATATGGGACAGGATTACAGGAGAGTGGCGGCTGGTGTTGCATGGCCCTTGCTATGGGTGATTAGGCATGCCTGAGACTATCCGTCCAAGATAGCCTGGTATGGCCATCTACTTTTAGGGGAGTGGTAGTTACTATTATTCATGTCTTGGAGCCACCACACAAAAACAGTGATGGCCTGAAAGGATCCTAAAGATCAGGGGAAATACTGTCATTTGCTCATGAGCAATGTGAATTAAGAGGACAAAAGGAGCTCTGTAAGATCACAGCAGCTGGTGGGGTGAACCCTTCTCACTGCAGCATCATCAGAGGCAAAGCTCCAAGCCCAAGCCAGGTAGGTCAGTGGAGAAGGAACTGAACTGGGACAAATCATTAACATGCCAGTGCTGGGGTAGGACACCACCATGTCAGGCCACAAAGCTGGATGTCAGAGAGAAGCAACTCTTGGGCCACATGCAGCCTGCTCTGGGTCCTGGTGGGTAGTGAAGCTGGGGTTGACTCTGTCTCTAGATGTCGAGAGAGGGGGAATGATCCTTCATGGTAACATGGGAGGAGCTGATGTAAAGCCCACTGTGGCACAACTTCGCTGATTGTTAGCTTTTGGAGTAAAGTTTGAGTTGATTTTTTTAATTGGTATGCCTAAAACATTTCTTGTGAAGAGTTTTGGGATAGTTCTCAAACTGCAATTAAGAGTGTTAAGTTGTTCTTTGGCTGCACTGTGCTTGTATTAAGATTATTTTGCTGTTCAAAGTTACTTACAAGTCTGTTTTTCAGCCCGTTCCATCTGGAATGTAAATATCTGTGAGTTAGCTCTTAGATCAAAAGAGAGACAGACAAGCGCCAGAGCGTTTTGAAGTCTAAGTCACCACAGGGCTTGTGATGATAGGGAATCAGTAGTAAAACAGAAAAAGAGATGTATAAGTGTTGAGTGTGAGGATCTATTTTGGTAAAAAAGGATTTTGTCTGGTAAGATTTTGCCCTCCAGATTGAAAAAAGAAAGATGAGGACAAAACCATAAGTTTAAATTAAGTACACAAGTTTGTGGACAGTGAGCCTTATGAAGGGAAATTTGTTTGACTGTTCTGTTTATTTTTACTCTTTTGGTTTTGTTAAACCTCGGGGTTAATCCTTCTAAACGTCTGTTGCTCAAATGTGGCTAAAAGGGCTATCCCACTGTCTCTGAATCTCCACTTCCCCTCCAAGGCAGGACCAGAATAAGACCAACAATTGGAACAGCATTCTAGTGATGCTGGACAAAGGAAATGATTAATCAGTGACGCTTTCACAGAAACTCTCGCAAGGACAAGGGAGGAACACACAGAAAGCAAGAGTTGTAAATATCAAGATGGAGTCATTTGCATTAGCCCTACCGAAAGGTACACAAAGATAGAAGGTTACAAAGAAAGGGCTCTTAGGGACGTGTAACTAAAGTGGTAACTGTTACAAAGGACTCTGCTAAAATCACAAGTTTGTTCTAAATCAATTTCATTGTCCCTTAAAAGACCTGCCACTGGAGATTCTGGCTCTTGACATTCACAGGTAAAGAACAACCTTATACTAGGGGTGGATGTATAATCAGGGCACACCCTTCAAAAGAGAGACTTCCTGAGGGTGAAAATGGTATGGACAGTGATACATACTCGATCTCGTGCCACTGTTTAACTGTCCAGTGGGCACTCACCAGCTGCTGACGCTGTGTGCCAGTCCACAGCATAACAAGGTCCTCAACCATCGTGGCCCGACAGTGCTTGCTGAGAAGAGCAGAGTTTATCAGAAGGATTGAATGGGAATGGAGTACACATCACTAATCCCAAAGGCTCTAGTCTTTTTTTCTTGCTTTTCTGCTGATTACTGTAGAGCCTTATAAATTCAGTGGCTTAGCAAAGTGGACCTGAAACTTCGGTGGTGCTGCAGCACACAAGTTATCCTCTGCTGGGTAACCCCTAAGGAGCTCAAGTTAGTTGCCAAGCTACACTTGCCTTAGTCGTGCTTTGTACCTTTCTCAATTTGGAGGCAGATATTCCTTTTACATCTTTCCGGCATATTAATGGAGCACAGATGATATAATTTTAATTTATTCTCATACACACACACACACGTATACTTTTTTGTACTGGAGATTGAACGCAGGGCCTTGAACATGCTACAGAAGTGCTTTACCACTGAACTACATCCGCAGTCCTTTTTAGTTTCATACAGCACAGCATTTTTGGTTCAAAGGGCTCCCTAGTTGCCTAGCTGGCACCAAATGTGCCCCTCCTGCCTCATTCTACCACGTGGCTAGGATTAAAGGCATGCACTGTGACAGCAGGCCCAAATATTCTCTAATGCAAACAATATTTAATTGGAAAAGGCAGTGTCCTTGCTCCAAAGGAACATGGACAGGAGTGTCCCTCACCTTAGGAGGCAAGGCCTTTCACTTTACTGATGCCTTTTTAGACACAACTATGAAAATCCTGTAAGCAAAGTGTACCAATTGTTTCAAAGCTCAAATTAAATTCAAATTTAGGTAGCCTTTCCAAAATATCTCAAAAAATGGAGTATTTCGTAACATGTAAGTATTTGGCCATTTACAAATGTCCTTGCATCTCTGACACGTTACCATGAATGTTAACATAGCTTAACTTCTAACTATTCTGCAGTATGCAAGACAGAAATTTCACCTGGGATACTTGGTATGGAGTACACTGCGAGAGTTGGTTAAGTAATTTACCATAGCATTATATTTGTAAGTGTTCTTTGCAGTACGAATTCTTTCCTGAATCCTGAGGACACATATCTTTGAAGATTGAACTTTCTGTGTTTATTCTGAGACAGGGTCAGTTCAGGCTGACCTTTATTTAGCCCAGGCCGGTCTCAAACTTGGAGCTATCCTCCTGCCTTACCTTCCCAGGTCCTGGGGTTACAGGCATGCACCACCTACCTGGCAAAAGTGAAGTTACTAAGCCCACTATATGTGTCTGGTTTCACTCCAGAACAAATTACTTATGACAACAGAATGAACATTTGACAAAAGACTCACTATATTCATTCTATCTGAAGGGTGCTGCCCAGTTCAACTATTCTATTCTACAGTTTTGGTGCTTGGATAAAAGCCTTAGTATGCCCATTACCTCTGAAGAACTTCCTCAAAGATATCATTTGATGCCTAGTGAATTCTGAGACTTGAAAGTCTCTGTTGCATATGCATTATGTTTTTTATAACTGTTGTTCTTTAATATGGATTGAGATATTGAGTATTGCTTGAATTCATTCTGAAGGTTTTGCTACCCTCACTGCATCTGTAAGATATCACTCAGGTACAAATTTTGTCGTGTTATGCAAGGTGTGAATGTGCACATTTATCACATTTCTATGGTTTCTCTCCAGTATGGGTTATCTTAATGTGTATTGAAGTGTGAGTGCTGAAGACAGGACTTGCCAAACTGATTACATTTTTCTAAGGTTTTTCTCGAGGATATATTTTCTGATGTGTACTGAGGCTTGAGTGTGTATTAACAGATTTGCCACTCTCATTCCATTTTTGAGGTTTCTTTCCAATTTGAATTTTTTGGTGAATACTAGTGTCAGATTTTCACCTTAAGGCGTTGCTACCCTCAATGCCATTGGTTAAGATTTATCTCACTATGGGTTAGCTCATGGGTAATAAGCCTTACACAGTAACTCAATGCTTGCCACATTTATTACAAAAGAAAATTATCTTTCCAGCAGGAACCATCCGGTGTTTTCTAAGGCTTGAACAGACTGACGATTTCTGCCTAATTCATCTCTCCAGGATGAAATTTCCAATGAATTCCAAGTTAGGAACTGTCACAGAAGACCTTGCTATACTTTTCCCAGCATGGATTACATGCTTAGTTAGGCCTAAACACACACTAACGACTTTGGTACGCTTGTTGAATTTGTAAGATTTCTCTTCCCTGTGGGTACTGTGCTGTACAAGGTGTCAAATTTGACTAAAGATCTTAACATAGTCACTGCATATCTAAGGGGTCCCTCAAGTATGAATTCTCCGATGATGTGCTAGAGATGAGTTCAGACTGAACACTTTGCCACATTCATTACATTTGTAAGGTTTCTCTCCAGTATGAATTCTTCGATGACATGCAAGGTATGAATTTTGACTGAAGACCTTTCCACATTCATTACATTTGTAAGGTTTCTCTCCAGTATGAATTCTTCGATGACATGCAAGGTGTGAATTGCGACTGAACACCTTTCCACATTCATTACATTTGAAAGGCTTCGCTCCAGTGTGAATTATCAAATGTTCTGCAAGATATGAATTACGACTGAACACTTTACCACATTCTCTACATTTGTAAGGTTTCTCTCCAGTATGGATTCTTTGATGATTTGCTAGAGATGACTTATGACTGAAAACATTTCCACATTCATTACATTGGTAAGGTTTCTCTCCAGTATGAATTCTACGATGTTGTGCAAGGTGTGAAATATGGTTGAAGACTTTGCCACATTCATTACATTTATAAGGCTTTTCTCCAGTATGAATTATCACATGTTGTGCAAGGTAGGAGTTGCGACTAAAGACCTTGCCACATTCATTACATTTGAAAGGTTTCTCTCCAGTATGAATTGTTCGATGTTGGGCAAGGTGTGAAATTTGATGGAATACTTTTCCACATTCATTACATTTGTAAGGTTTCTCTCCAGTGTGAATTCTATGATGATTTGCAAGGTGTGAGATTTGACTGAAGACCTTGCCACATTCATTACATTTGTAAGGTTTTTCTCCAGTATGGATTCTCTGATGATTTGTTAGGTATGACTTGTGACTGAAGACCTTGCCACATTCGTTACACTTGAAAGGTTTTTCTCCACTATGAATTCGCTGATGTTGTGAGAGGTGGGAAATATGATTGAAGACTTTTCCACATTTATTACATTTGTACGGTTTCTCACCTGTATGAATTCTCCGGTGACTTACAAGATTTGATTTCTGATTGAAGACTTTGCCACATATATCACATAGATATTGTTTCTCTCTGGCACGGACTATCTGATGCACAGTAAAATGTGAGCTTTGGTTAAAAGACTGGCTGCGGTCATTCCATCTGTAAGGTTTTGTACTAATGTGCATCTCCTGTTCTTGCGTGAAAAATAAAGAACCAATAAAATCTTTTTCATGTTCATGAGAAATGTTTCTTTTGACACTAGAAGGATTTCTTTGGTGGGATGAAACTAAGGAATCATTGTTGATAGACTGGTGGATGTGATTCCACTCATAAATATTCCCTTCTGTTTCAAGTAGCTGCAGTTCAGGCAGATGTGATTGAAAGCTTAATTCAAGCCAATTTTTAATATGTTTCTTTCCTGTATCATTTCTACCATGTTCATCGCTTCTACCAGTGAGATTTTCCTTATGAGTGATATATAATCCTGTGTCAAGGCTTTTATCTTCTCTCCAAGGGCACTCAAAGACATGTATATTTTTCTGTATTTCTCTGAAGTGCAATTCTTCAGTGTCATGGTTTTTATGTCTTTCCAACATCACCATCTGGAATATTTCTCCTACATCATTTTTCCTTTTTGGTGGAAATCCCTTGATGACACATTGAGGAGAGGTATCTATGAAATATAAGGAATCATTGGGTTCTGATTATTTCATTTGTTTTTTTTGAGACAGGATCTCGCTATGTAGTTTAGGCTGGCCTTGAGCTCACTATATAGCCCAAGCTAGCCTCTAACTCTCAGGAATCCTCCTGCCTCAGCCTCTCAAGTGCTGGGATTACAGGCGTGGACCACCATGCCTGGTGGTTCTGATTAATTATAGATGGTAAATAAATTGTTACTGAAACACATGACATTACACCAAAAGGAACAGTATTTATATTGAAGAGTTATGAAAGTTACTAACATGTAAGGTTTGGAAAAGGAAAACAATAGATCATTTTAATTAGAAAAGTTTGATTACATATATTCAAATCAACTGCAGAAATGCTCAGTGTGAAACAAACTATTACCAAAACACTCACATTGCATAAACTAATTCAATGGATACCTTGACTGTGGAATTTTCAGCCCCCATATTTGTAAGAAATAAATTTCTATGGTTATTTGCATATTAGTTAAAGCATATTAGTGTATGGTATTTCTAATGGAAGACAGAGGTAAATGAGACATAAAAAGAATCCTCTCAGCATAAAAAAAGGTTGATCAGTCTTATTAACAAATGAACTTTGAAGTATTTACTATAAAACAGTTATTATACTTAACTATTTCACAACACTATTTTAAAAAAATCTTGAGGTAAGTTATCATTACTTTTCCATTAAGGACAGCAGGTCAGTAACATTTATGTTTCTAACCCTAATTTATACATACTATAAGTGAGAGGAACAGGATTTGATCCTTGGCCTGCAGGCTCGGACAACATGTTTAGTGGTAAGGTAACTCCAAATTGCATCCCCAGTACCAAAGAAACAAAAGAAGTAAATATTACAGGCAAAATAGCACAAACAGTAAAAAAAAAAAAAAAAGTAAAATCAGGAAAAGCCAAGGTTTTTACACTCACAGGGTAGTTAAAGGAGAAAAAAACTAATACATACAGGGGAAGGGTTTGGGGATCTTAAGATGGAACTCTCACACACCCCACGCTAAGAGCCTGGAAGGCTGAGTATGTGGTCCCCACGGAGGACGCTGATCAAAGACAGGACCTGCCTTCGACCACCTTTACAGCTCGGGGAGTAACTGTCTCACACACTCCCACGATACATAGCTGAGAAGGGTTAAGAGCAGAATGGCAGAAAGGGCTGAGTCACACGGCACGGAGGGACAGCTGGGACAGCTTGGTGTGGCTGCTGAGGACTCAGATGGAAAGATGAGCGTGACGGTTTCCCATCTCATGACTGGATCGTCCAAGCACATGAAATGGGGTCAGACGTGGTCATGGAACAGAGTATGGGGATCAGGCCCATGGACACCTCTGCTCTGATGTCTATGGAAAGAGAACTGAGCATCAGATGGAATCAAGATTGTGAGAGACGCAAGACATGAAAGGGCGCCTCCCACACACACAGAGTCAGGAACTGAAGGCTTCAAAGAAGCCAATGACATCATATCGCCCATCATGACGGAGACTCTGGTGATAGCTGTCACTTTGCTGACAGGTGACAACTGCTGTTAAAGAAAAACCTACTCTGTGAGTGAGGTCACAAAAGTAAACATATTTTCCCACAGACCTCTCCCACTAGTGAAGTTTCCCTAACACTATTTAATGGTGCAGCTTCCTTCTTCTGCCTGTCTGAGCTCTTACCTGTGTTCACATCTTTGACACATTCCCACTCATTTGAGTTTCTGGACACATTCCCTTGGCCGTCCACACTCCAGGGCTCTCCCCCTTGCTCCAACGTGGAGATAGTACTGAGATCAAAAGGAGAGATTCCTGCTTAGAAAAAGACAGGCATGTGATGAGCTGTGGCTTTTCCACACTCCAGCCCTGTTTACTTGAGAAAGAGAGTACAGAGTGAGCTAGACAAAGGTTTCACTGTTTTATGCAGATGTCTAGCGCTCTTCCAAGGACCAATGACTCAAAAGCACAGGGATAAAGAACAGGGAATTGGATATTTTAAAAGTCTGCTATAAGGTTTCATGCATATTTCCGCTCTGGAACCACCACCGACATATCTATCACAAGGGGGAGGGGGCAGGACGCCTGGAAACAGGACTGTTGAAGCCCAGATGGCGCATTGTGAAGCTGTACGCAACAGGGCATCTGTCTCAGTCAGGCAATGCAGAGGATTCCTGAAGACACAAAGGAAAATGCAAAGAGACACAGAGTAGATCTGACTTGTGGAAGGAAGTCATCCTCACCCAGGGAGACCAGGTTCCTGTAGTTCTCCAACATCACATCTCTGTATAAAGTCCTCTGAGCACGGTCCAGGCACTTCCACTCCTCCTTAGAGAATTCTATGGCCACATCTCTGAATGTCAAGAGACCCTGATATGAAAAACACATTTCACCAGAAGGAAAAAGGAGAATTATAATTTCTATATAAAATGAAAAAGAGAAAAATGTAAGGGCCGCCTCAATTGGAGTGAGTGAAGTAGATCCATGCTGTGATGTCAGGAGATTCCAGATATAGCTCACTTTGAATCTCCCCAGTGATAAAGACGGTTTTATATGCTAATGAGGTAACTAGTACCTGGAGGTTCCCTGGTAGCTTCAGGAAACAGGGGCTGCTCACTGTGAAGACCTAGGCAGGATTAGACAGTCGTGACATTCTCTCCTACCCCCAACCTCCAGAGAAGGGAGAGTGTCTATAAGTTTGAAGCGAGCAGCAATATCAGTGATATAAGCAATCATGCCAATGGAACGAAGCCTCCGTAAAATCTCAAAAGGACAGGATTTAAAGGAGCAGTTAGATGCATGAATCTCTGGGCAAGGTCTGAAAGGTGAAGCATCCATAGAAGGCATGGACATACCATGTTCTTTATCCCATACCTCACCTTATTCATCTTTTCTATCTGGGTATCCACCTTTTTAACAAGCTTTATAAGAAATGCTAATGCTAAGTGTTTAGCTGATTTCCATGAGCTGCTATAGCAAATTCTTTGAACCCAAGAATGGGGTTTTGGGAATGGGAATCCTCATTTATAGCTGATCACTCAGAACTACAGGCTGCAACTTATGCCTACAGCTGTCATCTGTAGTGGGGACACTTTTGTGGGCCTGAACCCTCAACAGTGGGATCTAGGGTCTTTCTACATAAACTGTCAGAATTAGATCGAATTAGAGAGCATCCCTTGCAGAACTGCTTGCTTAGTGTGTAGAGAAAAATCCTCACGAATCTGGAGTGATAGCTTTCTGTGTAATAAATGTATAGGCAGAAGTAAGATTGTCTTTCTTATGTATTCACACACAGTAAGGTACTTTTGAGCATGTCATATTTCTATAATTGTGTTTCATTATACTTTTACATAAGACGTCATAATACTCTAAATCAAGTACAGAGTTCTCATTTTGTGGACAAGAAATGCACGAATGAAAAAAGGGCAGAGGCTTTTCTCTAAAGTGTCAGACGTTATGTCCAACCCACTAAGTGATACTCAGTAACTACCTGAGCTAGAGGATGAATGTGTGTTGAGGAATGACAAGGTTCACAGGAGCTTTAAAGAAAGATCAGAATCTAAAAAGCAGGACAACAATAGCAGTAGTAGCTAAAACTTCTGGACACTGCTGGGTACTGCGTATCATTCTAATTGTTTCATGTGTATAACTCACAGAAAAACATAATAGCCCATAATAAATATGTTTCCCTCTTACTATGGAGAAAACTGTCACAGATACTAAGGGACTTGCCTCAGGCTGAAGAGCTAAAAATGGCAGTGCACGCACCTGAGCCTAGGGGCCTGGGGATCAGAATGAAAGCTAAAGAATCACACAGTGAAGCAACAGATACAGCATTAAAAATAAATTGACATTAGCTCTCGTAAGTAAGAAAAGTGGAAACGAGGTCAGGATGACATCAGGAATCTGCATAAAAGTTCATTATTTATTCACACACATGCATATTACATGTTTCTTGCTGCTATCAATACATTAACAGGATAGTATAGTACAAATTTAAGACAAAGGAAATTATCTAAGATACAGTTTCTACCTTTAGAAAACATAAACTTGGGGTTGGGATGTAGTTCTGTGGTAGACCATTTGCCTAGCACACAGGAGACCCTAGCACTGTAAAAACTATTTAAGTAAATTAAATATGTAAAATAATAATGTGACCTTGACAAAAACCATGGGATTGTATATCCATGTACTCATGCACATACATTACACTTATATCAACAAATTTAAAAGAAGTCTCTTTTGATGATATTTTTCAGTGATTGTTTTTTATCACCACTCAGGCTAATGTGCATTTCCCATGTATGGACAATGAAAATGTAAAAAACGTACTTTAGAGTAAAAACATTAGTGTTTACTAGGATGTTTAAAACTGTACAACATGAAAACATTTACAATGGAATATGAACTCCAATCTCTACTAAATATTCATACTAAAAATATATTTACAACTTTATCTACTTAAATTAAAATATATAGGCATTACCAAAGACTCATCAGAATTTACTCGCTTAAAAAAACTCTAAGATTAGGAGTTTTTTGAAAACCTGTGGTGCAGGGATCAGAACCTAGGCTTCACGCAAGACAGGCAAGTACTTTTTCTCTGAGCTACATCTCCAACCAAGAAAATGTTTACTAACATAATTAACAGACTAACAGAAAGATATGTATTATGGAAGTATAAAATGAAGAGAATTACTGAAAAATTAAAAAGCAACCTAAAAATGTAACTTGAAAATGTAAAACCAACAAGCCCAGTATTTCAGCAAACATCGTGACTGGCAGTAAACACTGGACACACTTCCTCCTAGTGAAGGAGGAAAGTGGGTGGTTGGGCGCCAGCTCATCACTGCTTCACAGGACGCCTGAGCAGGGATCAGTGATAGGACAAGGGTGGAAAACAAGAGGGCAAGGAAGACCAAAAAGAGCTGAATTTGTTAAAAAAAAAAAAAAAACTAACAGATAGTATGATTACAATCTGGCAAAAGAATGTTACTTAAATATAGGAACTAAAAACAGTGAAAATAGTCTTCCTTAGTAGCTGTCATTAAACACACATGCACATCTGCATGAAACATCTTACATTTCCATTAGCAAATATGCCATGCTCTTAAGTAAAAGACACTTCCCAAACCATGAAATGCAATTAGGCAAGTGTTCTGAAGGACTGATGTCAGCAGGACAGAAGAGTAGGAAGCCCCAGGTGTTTCCTCCTTCATGGGAACAAGGATTAGTAACAACACAGCCACCTACTGCCTTTGTGAGAGACTCGGAAAACACCTAAAAGGCTGGAACCCTTCATGTACGCCCTGTAGGGAAAAATATAAAGAAAATAGAAAGGCTAAAGGGACTTAGAAAGGGATAGAGAACCTATCTGAAATTAAGATTGCCCCAAACTTCTCAAATATGAGAAAGATGGACATACAAATTCAAGAATCTTAGAGAAACCCAAGTAGAATACATATAAGAGACTTACACCAAAACACAACATAATGGAACCATCGAAAGCCAGAGACAGAAGGAATCCTGACAACAGCAAAAGTGACTTCCCCCTCTGGAGTGCACTCTAGGACTGCTAGATGATCTCAGCAGAAACTTCACCAGCCATGTGTAGTGGATGGTACTTTCCCAGGAGCTGATGGAAAACACTGCCAGTTAATACTACTACACCAGGCAAAACTGTCCTTCAAAAATGGAGAAATTGAGAATAGCCAGATACAAATTAAGGGAGTTCAATTACTTTCTTTTTTTCTTTCTTTCTTGGTGTTGTTTCTTTGAGATATGGTCCTGCTGATTTGACCAGGTTGGCCTCAAATTTGTGATCATTCTGCCTTTGCCTCGGGAGTAGCTGGGATTACGCATGTGCAGTAGCTTGCCCAGCTCAAGAATTTCTAAAGAAAGACCATGATGCTGAAATGAAAAAAGAACAGAAAAACAAAACCTTAAAAAAGATCCACCCACATGCTGTAAACAAGAGATTCACTTTTGTTCAAAGGACTCACATAGGCTAAAAGTTAAAGATGGAAAAAGAAATGTAAATGGAACCCTAAAGAGAGAAGGCCTGGCTACTCTTATATTTCAGCACATAGCCTTCAAAATAAAAACTGTCACAGGAGGAAAAAGAAGGACTTTACATAACTACTAAAGGGGCAGTGCCCCAGGAGATAAGACAGTTATAAGCACATACCCAACATTAACTCTCCCCAATGTTTGCAGCAAACACTGACAGAATTAGACAGCAGCATAACTCCTGGTAGACACCTCATGCTCCATATCACTTAGGGACAGAACAACCAGACAGAGGATCAAGAAACAAACAGAGGGCTTCAACAACACTACACATCTTATGGACCTCACAGACCTGTACAGAACATTCTACCCAACAGCAGCAGAAACTACTTCCTTGAAGACACACAAGGAACATCTACTAGATATATCACAGGTTAGGAGAAAAAAAATCTTTAATGAGGTTAAGAAACTTGAAATCATTCTAATTTTCTTCTTGTGCACAATGGAATGAATGCAGAAACCAACAGGTGAGGAGACACAAAACCCCACAAATATGGAAAACTAAACTCACTCTCAAGTAACCAACTTGAGAAAAGTTGGAAACTTTTGTTTTTCCTACACGTTTTCTCGGAAAACATGTGTAGGAAAAACAAAATTAAAATGAACATGCTGAAACTTATGGGACGTAGTGAAAGCAACAGTAAGAAGTCTAAGGTAGTTTACTAACTTTATGTCCTGAACAAAGGACAAACTCAAACCAATAAATTTTACACCTCAAATAAGAAAAAACTAAAATAATATAACCAAAAGGAAGGAAAAAATAAATATTAGAATAGAGAGAAATAATATAGAGGACAAATTCATCAACAAAACACTAGACGTTTTGAAATGATCAAGAAAAATGACAGGTACTTCCCAGAATCATAACCAGTGGAGCTTCCTAACATGGTCCACCAAGTCACTTGTCCCAGGTGAGTTTAAGCCAACATGGCAGGCTGCAGGATTACAGGAAGTTAGTGGCTCCTCTGCCCAGCACTTCACAAAGGAGGGAGACACAGAAGCAGCAAATGAGATCACCAATTTACCTGAATAACAGCCATCTTTGACTCCTTTTTTTTTCTTTCTCTTCTTCTGGGCTTCTTCCATATGTAACACGTGCACTTAAGCCTTAATCCTGAGTGTCAAAAACATACAGTTCAACGATCAAAATGAACACATCCTCTTCCAGTAACATCCACACACACAAAAGAGAACCTCACTATATGGAAAGATGGGTCCTCTGCTGTGCACTGCACCAAGAGTGGGGATGCAGCGATAATAAACTCCTACAGGAAGGCCAGACAGAGACTTCCTTGATACTTCTTCAGAGCATGCCCTCTCCTGGTTAAGCCTCAAAGGCCAGCAGCAGTGGGGAGCCCGGCTGCACTGAGTCCTCCTTCAGGACATAGTCCCAGCCCTGACCAAACCAGCACACACCACATCCCCCTCCATCCCCCGAGGAACGCAAGCTGATCTCAGCCCTCAGAAACACAGGACACAGTCTGGGTACCTAGCGTTGTGCACAGAACAGAATCCAGTCTAAACATTACAAAGGCTGGGTTCCGGGTTGACCATGGGAATCAAAGTCTTACCAGAGACTGAGGCCACATGAGACTTATTTGCAAAATACCTCAGCACTCTGGTGGGAAGCCAGGGTTAAACACCACCCAGCAGGGCAAGCCCAGCCCACTTCCCATCCTCCGCCTCAGCTCTCCTTTCAGAGCCTTGTCCCCAGGATCCAGACAGTGGACTGGGAAGGATCAGAAAGAAACATGCAGAGCAGGCAGCACAGAGCAGGGTGGGGGTGAGGGTGTGGTTAGGATGTCAGTGGAAGGGGGAGAGGCCACAGAAGTCTCCATGGACACACAGGTATCAGAACAAAACCCTGAGAAGGAAGGTATCTGCCACCTGCAGCTCATGGGCAGTGAGTTCTAAGCAGAGACACAACCAAAGGAAGGTCTGAGGCAGGAGCCACAGTGGCCCACGGAGAAGGCAAGAGGCTGTGTGGGCGGAGCAGAGTGAGCAGGGAGGAGGATACCGCAGGAGATGAAAGCAGGGAGGGACTACTGGAAGCAGAGCAGGTGTGGCTGATACCGTTCAGTAGCTCTCTCTCACATCTGGAACAAATTGTGGGAATGATGCACTTTGCCACCCATCTGATATAAAGGGTTTTTTTCTTTCTATCATAAATCAAAATACTTATAAAGGCTTATAATACATCCTACACTTAAAATATATGTGCAAGGGCTCGGCTAAGCCCCAGGAAGTGCAGGTTACCCATACTGAGATACTGAGAACGACAGAGGAAGTCATTTGCAGAGCTCATGAAGTCGCATGGGACTATGAGGAGGTACCTGTTCGATGTCCCACCAGAGGTTCGGTGATATAGAGACAAAGGATTCCAGGGTTCCTGTGAGACGTCTGCAGGGGAAACAGGGACATATGTATGGTGTCAAAGCCAGGGAGGAGGTGATAAAGAAAGGCAGTGGGTATTGTCAAGAAGAGGTTCAAGGCTAAAGCATGGGTCACTACTGCATTCAAACAAAAGGGTTCAGGAGACACCAGCAGAGGACATTGTGAAAGGATGAGGGACGAGACAAGAAAATTAAAGCAAATAGATTTTTTTCACACACATGGAGAAACTAAGTATGAGGACAAGATGGTCATCTGTTGCCCACTGTAACAGGAGGACCTCAGAGACAGTAAACACATGTACAGAGATAAATGAGGGAGTTTTTCCGCCCACACTAAACACACCTCTCCTTCCACAAACATGCACACACGGCTTCCACTGTATTCTGTCTACTTACATTCAGCCAAAGGTACTGTTTCATCTAAGGTCAAGGCCACTAGCTAGGCAGTCAGCACTGAACGACTATCAAGATAGGATGCAAAAGCTTGTCTTGTCCCTCAATTTGAACCAACTCTGAAGAGCCATCCCAGCTCCAGCATTCCTGCTACTGCCATACTGCATTTAGATTTTTGTTTGGAGGGTCAGGGGAACCATAAAAGGACTTAATGCCAGGAGATGACATAATACAATTTAAGGCTTCTGACTGAGAGAGAGAGAGAGAAGAGGCAAACTTCTTCTCTCGGAGCCTATAGCCCTGCCTCTTTCTTAATGGTCTTCAGCATTTTTGGAGGGCTGAGAATCACTTCAGATTCTAACTGGGCACCTCCTCCCAAAAACTGCCACTGCGAACAGGTCCAATTTTGAAAATCATTTCAGGGATCTCATTCGGTTAAGTTCAGAATTCCACATCCACTCCATGTTGCAGGTGGGTACACTGAAGCTACAGAGGGGAGTTACTTCATAAGTGACCCTGAAGAGGTGTGAGTTGAGTGACACTTTGGTGAAAATGAATTCTGAAAAGGTAGCTTGGACAGGGCAGTGGGAAGGGTTTCTCTTTATTCAAGAGTTCCTTCATATTCCTGCATTAGAGAAGTACCTATTTCATAGGTCTAATCAATCTCAGGCATTCAATTCCTCTTTCCCAGAAAAATTTAAAATATGGAATTACAAGTATGTATCACTCCTGTGAAATATGCAAGAATTTCAAGTGTAGAGCAATCTCTTCATCATCATGAACAGACAAGCTCTGTGGAAAGAAAGCGCCACATGAAGTCAGCCCATCCTTCCACATCTGCACAGAAAGGGCAAAGCAGACCTGAGGGGTATACTGACCATATCTACACAACTGGAGACTGCAGCTCAGAGCTTACTAACAGAGTCCACGTGAGGAAGCGCCGGTGGTGTTAGAGGCTCTAACCTCTCTGTCCTTCCCTGCTTTCTCCTCTCACCACAGCAGAGCAAAGGAAGGAAGTGACCTGGAATACTGCGCGGTCTGCCCACCGTATGTGCAGGGAGTTGCGAATGCGATCATCGTCTGATACAGTAATCAGAAGATGCAGTCACGTCTCACAATGGTTTCCAAATTCTCATACTCTTCTGTGTAATGTAAACAACGCTCCACATCCAGTCAACTCAACCCTCCAGGGGATGTGGGTTTCATCGTTTCTCCGTTTCTCTCTGAAAATCTCTCTCCTCCTGTTTCTTTTCTCCGCCTTCCTGTTTCTCCCCCTGCATTTGTGCTTATGTTGCTGTTCTCCTTTCCGTTTCTCCTCTACAGGATGTCCGGGCCCGCTCTGCCGTCCTTTCTCCGCAAACTTTCTGAGAGCCCGTGAGCTCCTCGCGGGTCTCCTTCCTCCTCCTCTTCTCTTGCCCTTCTGCTCTGCCCGAGGGCGGCGGGCGCCGAGCAGCCACCCTCCGAGTGAGGTCTCCTCCTCCGCCGCCGCCGGGCCGGGGAGGGAACTGAGTCGGGGAAGGGGCAGGCCGGACGCGCGCGGCGGGCCGGGTCCGCGGGGCGGGCGCTACAGACTCGGCGCGTCTCAGGGCGACGCGGGACGGGGACGAACTCAGCGAGAGGGAGGACCAGGCTCGGAGGCTCGGACCTGCGCGGTGAGCCCCGACGTCCGGTCGAGGAAAAAGAGGGCCGGGCCCGCAACGCGCAGCTCGGAACCAGAAAAACGGAGACTCACTCACCTGACTCCCAGCTACCGCGCGAATCCGCTTCCGGGTCTGCAGGAAACGGCGCAGGCGCGGCGTCCACTCAGGGGGCGGGGCC
>PVJO010026170.1:0-21527 GCA_004026905.1 Hystrix cristata
ACCTCACATTCCACAGGGCTAAAATCAAACTATTCGTCTCATTTTCATGACTAAATAATCCTAAGCTCAGAGAAGTTTAGGAACTTCACCTGGGTTTCTGGAAAGAAACCTAATCTCCCTGACACTCAAGTTCATGCTCTTTTCATTCTTATTACATTGGTTTCTATAATAATAGGGAAAAAACTACACCATTACATATTTATTTTGTAGCTCTGAAACGAAGTACCAAATTTCACAGGGGAATTGGTCCTTTCTGAAAAGCAAATCTGCTGTGTGAAGCTGGAATCCTAAATTTTCTATATTGCATTTTAAAAATAAATTGTTCTCACTATCAAGGGCAAAGAAGCTAATAGCCCTTTCTCTTCTCTAGTCCATAGTTTCCTACTCCTTGGAAAAGAAGACTTCTGTGTCCCTTTACAGATGTGCCATTTCCAAGAGTCTATGGAAGACAGTGTTCCGTGTAAGGTACAGACGTTGTGAATAAACACTCATACCATTTAGCCTGTGTAATAGCTCAGCTGTTTTCCAACACCATCCTCCAGGACCTGCTGGACTACAGGCTGATCATATATCTTCATGATATTCTCATCTACTCCGGGCACCCAGCCCAGCATGACGCACTTGTCCACACAGTCCTGCCTCGTCTCTGGCAATACCAGCACTTTACTCAACTGGAGAAGTGATCAGGTAAAAGTAATATTTCTGTAATACATTTCCCTATGGATACTTGCGACATGTATCCCTCAGGTAAATGACTAACGGCATGAACTTGGGCAAGTCACTTACCTTTCCAAGCCTTGGTTTTCTCATCTAATAAAGAAGAGATTAATAATATAGCGCACCAAATTATTGTGAAAATTAAGAAATTGCATATGTAAAAGTAGCAGGCATACATACTGGGTATTTAGTAAATATCTCCTTCCTCCACTGTCATCCGTGGCGGGTCACACCACCTAACCCCAGTGTATCCCTAGATTCACTAGGTACTGCTAGCTTCACCCTTTACCTCTCCTTTCTGATCCACCAAAGAACACTCAAGAAATGCCTGTGGTGATTCTCAGTCTGCAGAACTGTACAAATTAAGGCTGTGTATGAGGTTGTACAGCAAACTTAAATCACTAACAGTCATCCAGCTTCTGCTTAGATGCTTGCCGTGACATGGAGCTCACTCCCTTCCAGCACTCACATTTCACCTTCAGTCAGCTCTGCTATAACTTCCACCCAATAATCCTAATTTTGTTCCTAAGAGTCAAAACATACAGATACAATCCTTTATCTCATGACAAATCAAAAGACACTGGAAGACAGCAATCATGCCCCATTTCACCCTCTATGCTAGGGTTTGTTTTTTAAATTCTGTTTTGTCTTTGTCCTGCTGTAAAAGACAACTGCCATAACAGAGCACAGGACATGATTGAGGTGTGGTATTTACAAACTCAGGAAAGAGGGGAATAATCACCTATGCATTCTAGACTTTATACTGTTATTGATTCAACCTGAGTTCACACTAACATTTTTGGCAGCCATGTTACACGTGTACCCATCCTGTAGAGTTGCTCATTTAAAAATATTTGTTTGTTTTATGAAACTAATACTAGTTGCCAGATTTACTCTTTTTCTTTTTGTGCATTGAATTTTTTTTTATTTACCAAGAACATATATTGGTATATTGTAGATATACATAATGATCACATCCATCATAAATAATTTGTACCTGTACATGATGTATCTTGGTTCCCCTTTCCCCATCCCTTCCTTCTACTCCCCCTTCCCTCCTTATTTACACTAGTTTTATTTACTTTTTTCATTTTTTCTCTTTTTCTTTTCTTTTTCCCTTCCTTCCTTTCCCCCTCCTCCCTTTCTAGTTCTCTTCCCATTTGGATATTACCTTTCTTTTTCACAATATCTATTCTAGCTTTTTGTCCTTATTTACACTTATAGTTTCTCATATTAGAGAAACAATTCGATATGTACTCATGTGTGTCTGATTTATTTCACTTAAGACTATATTCTCAAGGTGCATCTATTTACCTATAAATGTTTCAAGTTTATCCTTTTTTTTGGTGCTGGGGTCAAGTTTATCCTTTTTTATAAGCTAAGAATCCACTTCACTCCAGAAAGCATAGCTATTATCAAGAAATCAGCCAATAACAAATGCTGGCGGGGCTGTGGGGGAAAAGGAACCCTCCTCCACTGTTGGTGGGAGTGTAGACTGCTCCAACCATTGTGTACATCAGTGTGGAGATTCCTCGAAACACTACAACTAGAGAATTTATTTGACCCAGCTATTTCTCTTCTGAGTATCTTCCCAGAAGAATTAAAAACATTGTACCACAGCAAAATATGCACAACCATGTTTATAGCAACACAATTTCCAGTACCTAAGTCTTGGAAACAACCCAAATGCCCAGCAACTACTAAATAGCTAAAGAAGATGTGGTCTGTCTATACAGTGGAGTACTACTCTGCCACATTTACTCTCATTAAATGTATTTTGTTGTTTATGGGCCATTTTTGTAGTCTGGAGAATTCTTCCTAGATTCCTTATTCTCTCATCTGGGACATTACTTCCTCGCCCATTGCCGTTCTCTCCTAACACATGATTAGCAAACTTTTCTACATCTCCACTGAAGACATGAATTAAAATGTCAAAACCAAGACAGAAATAGGTACAGAGTCCTGCAGCCTACCAACAAAGAAATCTCTCTGCAGTAGTGAATCTCGACCTTTTTTTCTGCCTCAATATATCTGACAGACTTCGCAACCACCCATTCACATTAGAGCTGAAAAAACATTAGAGGTGCCCAAGGTGATGAGATGCAGGTCTCCTAAGAGCAAAAGTAAAAGGAAGGTAAAGGGCTTTGTGCTTTGAAAAAACTCTTATCCAAGTGAATCTGATAAATTCTGTAGCAAGTACAACCTCCTCCTCCATGCCTGGGAAGAATTCCTGCTCCAGGAAAACATAGTGAATAATTAAAATCCTTTGTAAGTGGTTACCTCATCTGTATGATGGAATTAATGATACAGAGTTCATAGGGTTTCTGAGGATTAAATGATTAATGCACATAAAATATTAAGCACAATGCTTATCACACAGTAAGTGCTCAATAAAATTCATACTTTATAAAATTTCAAAATTCAACTAAAGGAACAATGTTCCAGCTTATTTCTCCTTCACTTTGTTCACTAGGATAGGTTAAAAATAAAAGTCTTTGTCATGTTCCTTGCTGCAATTTAAGAACATTATAACCACCACAAACCTACATCTATTAGTGAAATGACTATCCAAAGGTCATGTTTCCCTACCAAACTGAGTACAAGATGCAGCTTCCCGATGGGGCTAGTATGGCCAAAAATTTAGTGAAATATAATTTTTCAAGCTGAGGCTTTACTGCACCGACTGACACCAATCCCCCTGATCTATGAAAGGCAGAATCAGGATGTCCACACTCTTGAAGGCCCACATCATCGCCTTTCCTATTGCTCCTTCACGGAATCTTGCTCATTTCAGGGCGGGTAGCAGAGTCCAGGTGAGGTAGTCCAGGTTTGTCAAGCAATAAGATAATTCTGACATCTTTATACCCCACCATGTTCACACAAATGTCTCTGACATGAGCCCTACACACGCGCACACGCATGCACACACACACACACAGAGACACACACACACACACTCCGCCCCTCACTGTGGGTCGCTGGGGTTCACAATGGCACATACCACACCCCAGGACTTCTGGTGCCACAGGTCCACAGTAGAGTAGGACAAAAACTGAATTCAGAATCACAGCAATCTGTGAGTCTGCAACACTGAAAGATATTTTATGCTGTGTATTTTTGTAAGTGCCACTTTAGTGATATTATTATAAAAATAACAACTTCTCATATTTCTATTATGCTTTATAGTTTATAAGATACTTAATGAACAATTCAACCTTTGCCCCTCAAGATAGTTCAGTAGCTTCATTTGGGGGAAACCACTGAAAATGTAAAAAGAAATAGTGTTTATCAAGTAAAATTGTTTGTTGTTCCCCCACACATACACAAAAGTAATCTCTATCACACAATCCAGTTTAATGAAGCAAAAATGTTGAATGGCAGCTACTTTGTACCAAAAGGCACTAAACCCCAAAGTTCTTATCTCTTAGGGCAGATGATGTTAATTTTATTTTATAAATAAGGAAAACAAGTCTCTTGGAAGTTAGATAATTTGCTCAGGGTACATATAGCAAATAACAGAGTCAGGACTCAAAGCCTGGGTTGTCTGCTTCCAAACGCTCTGAATTTTTCCTACCTCAACACTTGGAAGCACCATTCAACTGCTTTGGTTAAAACGGCTGCCATCCACCCTTTCAAAAAAATAGGCAATGGCTCACTGAAGCCATCTTCCTAAAAGACATCTTTCATCTCACAAGTCCTAAGCCAAGTACTCTCACAAAAGAATCAGTTTCCCTTCTAGGAAGCTAACTCTCTCTGCCATTCTATAAAACCTTTCCTTTTTCCCTCCCAGGTAAACAGTCACAGAGCCTCATTAATCTACAAAAAAGATATGACGACATTGCACCAAACACAGCTCCGACCCTAACTTCAACCTCGCTGCATTATGTCACATATCATCAGAGCATCGGGTCTGCCCACTGTCCCACTGCAGAGATTTTACACAAATTAGAAATGCCGCACTCCATGAAAATTTCATTTTTCATCCTCCATGTTTTTCAGCCCCTACCCTTCACACTGCAGTCCTCCCAAGAGAGAAATACAGCCAACAGGGACAGATCCAGACATCACAGTCCAATCTCCACATCACGCCACAAACCAAGGAGATAGATAACTAGTACCATGAATGAGAGATTAGAAGCTAAACTTAACCCTAACCTTAACCTTCTCCTGCACATCTCTAAAAATTTGTAAGGAAAATCCCTCAACTCATTTTTAATTAATTGACTTATTCACTTTATGGCCCACCTATTCTAGCTAGCTCTTTTCTAGTTTGCTGCTGCCTCTTATTAATTTAAATGGCATTCCTAAATAACTATACAGTATTGTGATCATCCCCAATTAGAAGGGTGAGAAGGACATCACTCTTGGCCTGGAATTTGATCGGTTTCAGCCTCAGGTGAGACCAGACCCAATGAATGGCCCCAGGAGCGGGCTAACAGAACCACAAATCACTGAGGCCACAGACAATCCGGTCTCAACTCCAGCCAGATGAGGTAATTGGGTGGTGTCACCACACATACAGCTTCCCAGACAAACGGAAGCGGAGTCCCAGATCCTGCATTACCTCCTCGAAACGGTCTCTCACCTCTCAAAAACTTTTAAAAAATGGGTATGACTAACCTCTTCTGAACCTTCCCTCAACCAACCCTGACTTCTGTATTTTCATACCTCCTTATTTAACCTGTTTTCTTTCCTAGGTCTCAGCTCACTGTCAACTTCTGTAAGTACCTGGTTCCTTGCTTTGGCTTTAATCCAGCATAGTCTTTAGCCATCTTCCTGGGGTTATGGATCTCAGGCTCCAGCTCTGCAGAATTAGCTTAAACTGGTCAAAATAGATTCCAACTGGTCAGATCTGGTTTTTTCCTTATCAGAAAAGATTTGAATTGACCAAGAGCAACTTCTGACCATTTAAAACCCATTTGGGCCAATTTTAGCAATGGTAAGCCACTGAGGGGATCAGAGTGAATCAAGAATGAGATGAAGCTGCTACAAATCGGCTTAGAAAACCTGAGGAGGGGGCAAAAAGGACCTGATGCTAAGGACTATACCATTTGTGGTGGTGATCCTGGAGGGGGAAAGAGAAAGAACCTAATAGCCAGAAAGGTAGGACCAAACCACTGTGGACCCCGGGGGAGGGGCTAAAAGAAACCGATCCCCAATGACGCAGGGTCAAATCATCGGTGCGAGACAGGAGGGGGGAATATACTGACTCTCCAGACAGGATCGAACCACTGAGATGTATAGGGGGCTGAACAGAGATGGTTTTCTATAAGGTGCCTTCACACCATTCTGAGAAAAGGTTGGACAAAAAGAGGAAAGAGTAAGAACATAAAGGGCCTAGTAATCTGTGAAACAGGATTAGACCACTGTTGACAGAAAGGCGATGCTGTTCTAAGAGGCAGGACCAAACCACTGTGGAAGGGAGGGGAGTTAAAGAAGCTGGCACTTTTTAAAGCAAATTTAAATTCCTTACATTAAAAGACGGTACCATGTTTTATAAGACAGAATCAAACCCTGTGTTATAATTAATAAATGGTGTTTACACATATTATCTCATCTGCTCTTTATTCTGCCCTGACTGTTGAATCGGACCATCTTTCCACAAAGGCCTCTGCAGAAATTCTCAGCTACTCCAGATGGTTGCTAGGAAGCAGTGCGACAGCTGCTTGATGAACCTTGCCCTTTTGACATTAACTCCTGAGTTTCTGGAAGAGAAATAAGATATATACACAAGAAAAAAGATGGGGAGTAAAGTGAGACAGTACCATCAAATGTTAGGTGGGTAGGGATGAAAGACAAACAGACTTTCAAAAATAAAAGGGAGAAACCAAGTGATTGGAAAATGACCGTCAAACGGAGGAAGCAACATTGACAAACGCACAGTCCTGTACATAAGTCTAAGGCCTCTGAGTCCTCCCATGACACACCTAGAAAATGATGCTTGAATACCTTTTTTTTTTTTAAGTATTAGTTCTAATTTCCTGGGCAACCTATCATATTTTTCAGTAACTCTGGTCATTGTTTTTATTTCAGCCAAATCCTCCCCATAGTTTCTGTCCAGTAGTGTGAGTTTTGTCTTCTAGAGTAGAGGTTGGCAAACTAGAGCTTGCAGGCGGTATCCAACCCACTGCCTATTTTTTTGTGCAGACTGTGAGCTAAGAATAGTTTTTATATTTTTAAATGGATGAAGAAAATCAAAAGAATAATATTTTGTGACAGGTGAAAAATTATATGAAAATCAAATTTCAGTCCGTGGATAGTTTGGTTGGAATACAGCCATGCTCATTCATTTACATGTGTCTGTGGCTGCTTTCCTGCCACAAAGGCAGAGTTGAGAAGTTGTATCAAAGATACTATGACTCTTAAAGTCTAAAATATTTATTGTCTGGCCTATTATAGAATAAATTTCCTGACTCCAGATCTAGAACAAAAAGGAATCAGTTTTCAATAGAATTATGCTTAAGTAAAAATGAAATGAGAATGGTAGATATAAAAAAAGTGAGGAGACCTCACACAGACTCCCACATTCTCAAGAGGAGAGAGGGGACTCGTGCCAAAGTCCTTAGAACCCACAGTAACGTCAAGTCATTTCCTATGGCCTCCAAGGGAAAAGGACAAGATTTACCTTGTGTAGTGATCTGGAAGTCTCTAAGAAGAATGAGGCAATACCTGGAAAGTAAGGTTGAGATCAGACTGAAAGGCCTTGAACACCAAATACAGTTGCTTGGCCATTCTGAAAGCAAGAGAAGAGTCACCACCAGGATTTGAGTTTGGGTAGAGTTAAGTGACAAAAAGTAAAAGCCAGGCTTGATGGAGATGATTAATGCTTCCAGATACTATCCTAGTTCTATCCCAGCTCTAGGCAAGTTCTACTTGTCTGAGAAGTCCGTGTCATTCTGGCCATTCAGGGTCAGAACCATTTCACATCATGTAAACACAATGTGACTGGAGACTAACATCCTACAGTGAACTGAAGCTGTTACGTCACATCAGTTTGAAAGGATTTCTACCTTAAGAGCATAAAAAAGTCAGTCAACAGAGGCCACAGAAAACGGGCCTGGCTGTCCTATTTTCCCAGAAAGACCTTGAGCTCCCAGAGGAAAGAGATCATAAGAGAGATTTCTTTGTATTCTTATGGACCCCAGTTTGTTGGTAAAGATACTGACCCAGTGATTTAGTAGCCTCTCAGGATAGCAAGGTGTTCACTTAGGGAGACCTCAGGCACGTTGGGAACTGTGTCACCTGTTGCCACGCATCTACCTCTCTAAACTGGATAGCGTGGAAAGGGGTGAAGACTGGTGGTGTATTCCAGCCAGCACTGAACCACAATGACTGTGAAGAAATGGCCCTAATGCCACAATGTCCCTGGCTTTCGCTCATGCCTGCCTTTATGGGATCAGGGCTAAATGCCCTGGTCAGAAAGACAAAGCCCACAGTCCAGGCTGCCAGGCATCCAGTTCCATTTTCCGTGGCCTCTGTTGATCCTGGACCCAACCTTCCGGCCAGACTCAACAGATTCAAGATGAAAATAGGCCCTTGGCCTAAAAGGCTGGCTTTTCACAAAGTACTTTCCCCCCAATGACCAAAGCAAATGCTGCATGCCAGGGCAAAAAGCCAGCCAGCCACTCCTGACCTTTGCTGGCCAGTACCAAGAAGGTCCAGAGTCAACAGTGCATGGACAGGTCTGCTATTTAGTTTCTTCTCATTCCTCAAACATCAGGTTTCCCTTCACCAAATCTAAACAATCAAAGAGAACCCTAAATCAGCTTTAGCCTCTGGGAAAAAGTCAAAGCTCTCCCACGGATCTGAATTTGCCACAACCCCCACCCACATCTGTCCCCTTCCTCGTCTGGAGGGTACCCAAGCCCACAGGCTTCCCTTCAGGGAGAAAAAGAAGGTGCGGCAGGAAGGAGCTATCAGCATGTTCTTCCTGGCTCAGAGGAAAGCTGAGAATTTTAAAAATTGGGATCAATCAGTCTTCCTGGATTAAGTAGCCAGGCTCCCCACATCATGTGGGGGCAGGGAGCAGGGGCCAGGTTGTACCTGACAGGGACATGGAAAAAGGAAGATGAGAGAGAAAGAGAGGGAAAGCCCATACCTACACAAAAGGAAATACTTTTGATCTAACGTACAGAAATCTCCTCTGGGAGTAGGAAAATCTTGGTTGTGGCAAAGCAAGAAAATGGCACTATGCTGGTTATGAAGTCTTCTTGTGTGTACATATAGAAACAACTTTCCCAAACTATATTCCTGATACCCAAGTCTCCCCTAATAATAACCACAGGCATTTCACAACAATAATAGCTATCGTGTACTTAGCACTATGTGGCCAGCAAAGTTTGTTCACCAAGGCCCCCGCAAGGTGACAGTCAGTGTTCAGGGGCACTTCAAAATATTTTAAATTATTTGCTGGGTGTGGTGATGCACACCTGTAATCCCAGCACTAGGGAGACTGAGGCAGGAAGATTGCCATGAGTTTGAGGCCACCTCGGGACACATGAGTTCGAGACCAGCTTGGACTACCTAGCAAGACCCTGACTCAAAAAAATTCAAAACAAAAAATGAGATGTTTAAAATTTTTCAGGGAAACACACCTTGTTAACTACTACTAAGTTTTTTATATCCAACTACTCAATAAATAGAAATGTTTCATATTTTTTTTGGCCTTAAGGCTGCAATGAAAAAAAATTACTGAGTCGTAAGGGTGCGGTGAACCAAAAAACTCTTGGGAACCTTTGCTGTATACGTTACTTGGAGAGTTTTATGCAGTCTTCACCTTATAAGGTAAGTCTTAATATTGTTTCCATTTCTTAGATAGGAAAACTAAGGTTCCAAAAGATTAATTTGCCCAATGCACACACTTGAAATAACCCAAATGTGGAAGACTATAAAAACTGTGTACTATTTACAATATTGCTTTCCCATAATTGACTTTGCATATATTGCATACAACTACTGTGAATAATGCCTTGATAGGACAAGGGAGCTTTGTGTTATGTAAGTAGTATTCCTATTACGCAAGTCTACCACACATGCCGTAGGGGGCATAGGGAAAAGGATGTCACTTGAAAATAAGAAACAAACATAAAACATCTTCAAATTCTGGCTTCCCTTCAAGCTATTTTAACTTTTCAACCTGCTTTAGACAAATTCTTGGGAGACTTCTTATTGTGGCTCAGATCTGAAAAGTCCACCCAAAGCGCATGTGCAACAGCAGTCAGAGGCAGGGCCTTCGAGAGGTGTCCGGATCATGAGGGCTCTAATATCCTCAGTGGATCCATCTACTAATGGATTCATAGCTATTGTGAATGGTAACCAGAGTCTGAGGGGAATGGACAGAGGGGCCTCTAGTACAAGGAGGGCACCTCAAAGACCCATGGGCCCTAAAGCTAGGCATGGAAAACCGTTACTGGCTGGATTGCAAGACTGCAGATCATGGAAAGAAGTCACCCATTCAATAATATAGGAGTGTTTTCTTTGCCTCCATCTGTTTTTTTCTTTTTTATTTTGTATTCAATTTTTATCTTTCTTTTGGGGTGGGGATTTACCTCAAGTGGTAGAGCACTTGCATAGCAAGTGCAAGGCCCTGAGTTCAATCCCCACTACCCTCCCCCCCAAAAAAGGCTGGGGATGTAGCTTGGTGCAAAGGCCCTGGGTTCAAGGCACAATATCTTTCTTTCAACAGCTTTTTTGGGGGTTGGGGGTTTATCCCACCTTTTTTCTCTGCTTTTAGTTTCTTTTAGGTCTTTTCTTTCTTCCAATTTTTTTTCTCTTCCTTTTTATTCTCTGTTATGTCTTGATTTTACTGTTTATCTTTTTTCTTCTTTTTCTTGTTCTTTCTTTCTAGTGACTATTCTCTATCACTATTAGTTATGTTTCATTCATCAATAAGACCTCCTATCTTAATTTTCTCTCCTCTTCTTTGTATCGCATTGATTAATTTTTCAAATTTTGCTTTTTTCATTCTCTGGTTCCCCACCCCCTCCACCTTACTAGTTTAACTACTAAGTTTTATGAATCTCTAGATAAACAGTTAACTTCACGCTATTGCCGTTGAATACTGTCTATTGTTAACAGAGGTAACATTGTTCCATTTAGCAGGTATTTACTGTAGGTCAATATGTGGTTTGTCTTAGTGCTCATACTATAATTATAGATTTCTTATTTATAGACAAGAGAGATATTTTATTGGTCCTTAGTGTTTGTCAATATTCAATTTACCTTTAATGCTATAAATGATGCTGATTTTATTACTATATCCAAGGCAACACAGCTGTTACTATTAATTCATTTTCTTGACCTACCAGTATCTAGTTTGCCTTATGGTCATTAACAATACTGTAGCCCATTCTGGGAAAACTGGGCACTGGACCAAACATGCTGCCACTTCCCATCTTGAGTAAATGAAGATGGTTGGATCCTGGGACAAAGGCAAAGACCAGCAATTAGCCACACGCAGAGGACACCACTGAAAAGTAAACATTAACTAAGAGGTCTCCATACTAGGAACAAAACTTTCCACTACAATAAACTCACAAGCCTTAATAGGAAATAAATAAACAAAAGTAGACAATACAAACTAGCAAAATGTCTCCAAAAACTCCCAACTCCCCCAAAGCTGAAACATGGAGCATGAAGGGGAGGAAAGCAAAAACTTCATACCCAAATTACCCAAAATGTTATCAGAGGAGATCATAAAACAGTTCAATAAGACAATTGGAAAGCTTATAGAAGATATAAGTAATAAGATATTGGGCCAATTAAAGCAAATCACCAGTGAGTCCAAAGAGGACACTGATAAGAAGAGCTAAGCATAACAGTGCAAACTATGTGTGACCAACATAGAAAACAATTAGACTCCATAAAAGGACTCCAAATAGAAATTCGGGAGATTAAAAATTCTACTGAAAGTATGGGCAGCAGAAGTGACCAATGTGAGGACAGAGTCTCAGAAGCAGAAGACAGGGCTGTTGTAGGTGCCCAATGAAAGATGCCTGAAAAACAACAAGAAAACATGAAAAATGGACCCAGTAGCTCCTACATGATGCAAAAATAACTAATCAAAGGTTAGCTGGAATTCATGAAAAAAATCACAAGACGGCACAAATGGCATAAAAACCTGCTTACCAGTATAATAGCTGAAAAATTTCCAAATAAGTTAAAAGAATTTAACATACAGACACATGAGGCATATAGGAACCCCAAATAGCCACAATCACAAAAGAACCTCTCCATGATACATCACAGTCAAAATCCCACAAGTCCAACATAAGAACAGAATCTTAAAAGTGGTTAGAGAAAAGCAGCAATCACTTAAAAAGGAAACTCACTAGAATTACAGTAGAATTCACAACACAAACATTAAAGGCCAGGAGAGCTTAGAGTGGTTATTTTAAACCATAAAAGAAAACAACTTCCAACCCAAGCTGACATATCCTGAAAATCTATCTTTCAAAATTGATGGAGAAATAAGATACATTCACGATAAAGAGCATCTCAAAAAATTCATACCTATAAAACCAGCACTCCAAAAACTTCTCTAGGATCCCCTAGAAGAGTGATGGCAAAGCTTTTAGAGTTTTTGATGATCACAAACAGCCCTCTGTGGCACACATGTTATAGGTTTGCCACCACTGCCTTAGAGACAATTAAGCTAACAATGATGGAAAGTCTAACAGAATAAACACACCATGTAGGGTGAGCACTTAAGTAGGAGGGAAAGACAGGGAATCCACAACAGGAAACTAAGGCAATAAAAGGAATAATTCAATACCTATCAGTAATAACTCTCAATGTGAATGGTCTCAATTCCCCAACCAGACTGGAAGACTGGATCTAGAAACAAAATCCAATGGTATGCTGTATACGAAAAACACATTTAACCCAAAAAGAAATTCAGACTAAAATCAAAGGATAAAAAAAAATATTCCTTGCAATGGGGAACTGAAAAAAGGGTGTAGCTGT
Source organism: Hystrix cristata (assembly GCA_004026905.1). NCBI lineage: Eukaryota > Metazoa > Chordata > Mammalia > Rodentia > Hystricidae > Hystrix > Hystrix cristata. Next base: position 12,682 of record PVJO010026170.1, read on the forward strand.
CTTATATTCAGACAAAGCAGATTTCAAACCAAAACAGATTCAAAAAGGGAAAGAAGGTCACTATATATTGATTAAGGGAAAAATCCAACAAAAAGAGGTAACAGTTCCTAACATATATGCACCAAACGATGGTCCACCCAACTTTGTAAAACAAGTATTATTGGACATAAAAGATCAGGTAAACATAAACAAAATTATTGTGGGGAACTTCAATATTCCACTATCACAAATAGATAAACTACACAAAAATCAAACAAAGAAATATCAGACTTGAGCAAAACTTTCCAATAAATGGACTTAATAGATATTTATAAAGTGTCCCATGCAACACAACAAAATACACATTCTTTTCATCTCCACATAGAACTTTCTCCAAAATCAACCAAATAGTACCCGATAGTCAACCTTCAGTAAATGTAAAAGAATTGAAATTATACCATGAATATTGTCAGACCACAGCATAACGAAATTAGAAATAAGTGACAAAAGAAAACACAGAAATTATGCAAATGTATGGAAACTAAACAATACACTCTTAAATAAACACTAATCAAAATCAAAGCATAAAGAAAATCAAAGACTAAATAAGACAGTTTCTAGAGCTAAATGTTAATGTCAGTACAACATACCAGAACTCATGGAACACAATGAAAGCAGTCCTAAGCGGGAAGTTCATACCTATGAATGTCCACATCGCACAAACTCAGAGAGCTCAAATAAATAACCTGAAAATGCACCTCAAGGCCCTAGAAAAACAAGAACAATCCAAACCCAAAGCTAGTAGAAGGAAGGGAATTATAAAAATCAGAGAATAAATCAGTGGGAACCAAAACATCAATACAAGGAATTAATGAAGCAAAGAGTTGGTTCTTCAAAATAAAAAAAATTAAACAAAATAGACAAACCCTTAGCCAATCTGAAAGAGGAAAGGAAAAAGACCCCAATCAATGCAATTAGAAATGAAAAAGGTAAAATCGCAATGGAAAATTGCCAAAGTAAAGAACATTAGCAACAACTACTTCGCAAACCTGTATGCCAAGACATTAGAGAATTCAGAAGAAATGGATATATTCCCAGATACATATCAATTACCAATATTGAACCAAGAGTTTAAAAACTCTGAATAATTGAATGACACATAATGAAATTGAAGCAGTCATAAATAACCGACCAACTAAGAAAAGCCCAAGTCTAGAAGGGTTCACTGCTGAACTCTACAAAAACCAGAGACATTCAAACACCAATATGCCTCAAGCTTTTTAATGAAATCAAAAGGGAATGATACTCCCAAAGTCATTCCTGGAAGCTAATATTACCCTGATTCCAAAACCAGACAAGTTTGCAACCCAAAAAAACAAACTATAGACCAATCTCTTTCATAAACATATACACAAAAATCCTCAACAAGCCACTGGCAGACAAAATGCAATTAATCTTCAAAAAGATCATTCATCATGACCAAGTAGACTCCATCCCACGGATGCAAGGATGGTTCAACACATGTAAATCAGTAAATGTAATACATCACATAGCAAAACAAGGACAAAAATCACACAATCACCTCAATAGATAAAGAAAAAGCCTTGAAAAAATCCAACATCCTTTTATGATTAAAAAATAAACCCTGAAGAAAGGCCTTATTTCAATCTGACAAAAGCCATTTATGACAAACATACTGCCAACATCATATTGAATAGGAAAAAACCAAAAGCCTTTCCTGTAAAATCAGTGTCTCAGTTACTTTTCTCATTGCTGAGACAAAATACCCGACACCCAAATTTAAAGGAGGAAAGGTTTATTTAGCTCACAGTTTGTGGAGGTCTCAGTCCATAATCAGCTGGATCCAAGGTAGGGTGGCATGGCACATAGGCAGAGGCAGCAAGACAAGCAAGGGCCCCTAGCAGTTTCTTTTTGCTCCTTACATCATATCCAGGCTGCCAGGATTAGGGCGATGCCAAACCAATCAGTGGATTGATTTAGTAATCACACATCCTTAATCCCAGCACCACACTCTAAATCCAGCCACCTCTGAAATATCACCACCTATGACTGCATGAGGCTTTGGGGGGACATCTAGACATAAACCATAACAATCAGGAACAAGACAAGGATGTCCACTTTCACCACTCCTGTTCAACATAGTATTCGAAACATTAGCAAGCACAATTAGGCAAGACAAATAAATAAAAAGGGATATATATATAAAATAAAGGAAGAAATCAGATTATCATTATTTGCAGATGACATGATCCTTCACAAAGAAGATCCAAAAAAATCTACCAAAACTCTTAGAAGTAACAACCAAATTCAGTAACGTAGCAGGGTACAAAATCAACACACAAAAAACAATAGTGTTCCTGTACGCTAATAATGAAAGCACCAAGAAAGAAACTAGTACAATCACTGTGGAAATCAGTATAGAGATTCAGATTTTTGAACCTGAAAATAGAAATTCCATTTGACCCAGCTATTCTTCTTCTAGGTATCTTACCCAAAGAGTTAAAGTCATTATATTATGGTGATACATGCATATCCATGTTTATAGCAGCACAATTCATAATAGCTAAGTCTTGGAAGTGGCCTACGCATCCCTTGAAGATGAATGGATGAAGAAAATGTGATACTTACACACAATGGAGTATTACTCTGCCTTAAAAAAAGTTAAATTTGAGTCGTCCATAGGAAAATGGATGAACCTTGATTCCATAATGTTAAGTGAAATAAATCAGACTGAGAAGCTGAAATATCCATGGTTTCTCTTATGAGAAACCCAGAGTAAAAATAGAGCAAAATAAAAGGTAGATGAGAGGAATTAGAGAGATCCTTCTCTAATAGGAAGGTTATAAATAGATGGAGGGAGGTGGGGGAGAGGGGAGTGGTAGGGGAAGAAAAAAGGAATTGCGATATGTCATATACACATACTAAGTCCACACAAGGATTGTAAACATTGTGTACTGCAAACATGTACCAAAAAAAGGAAGAGAATTGTGGTGGATTGATACAGTCAACTTGAGCAGGAATGCCTGGCTGGACTGAGTTGGTGTGGTTCTGGGCACAGAGGATCCACCTGAGGACTGCTGCTGACACAACAAAAAGGAGAACAGGAGCAGAAGATATCGGCCAGCTGTTTCCCAGGAGAAGCTCTGTTGCAGAGGGAACTTGGGTCTTCTCGTCGCAGAAGGAGCTCAGGACTTTGTCATTGGAGATGGCTGCTGTTTGCTTCGGGGAGCTCCAGTCTTCATCTCTGCTGTGAGCATTGTATCCTTCCTTGTTCCAGTATAGATTTCTTCAACCTTTCAGCGCAGTCAGGGATGTACATGGGACAGTGCCGTGGGCTCCCAGCCCTTGATTGGCTCTTTCAGGTCTCCAGTGCATAGATAGATGTTCTGCACTCTTCCTGCATTTGGCTTGTGTGTGTGAATGTTGTAGCTTATAATTGTCCTGTATTAAATCTGCTGTCTTGCAAACCATTGACTCTAGAAAAGTAACTACTACAGGGATCAAGAAATGGGCGGGGCAGGGGGAGGAAAGGGAAAGAGGATGAAAAAATTCTGGCTACTTCTCTGATTTAAAATTTATGACTGCAGGAGAAAAATCTAAACTCAGTAACATAACATACAATAGTAGCTACCAAATAAAAGTCCATGAAGTCACCTCATTAGAATTATAAATTATGGGCGGGGGGATGGGATGGAGGTACCAGATGTCAGGGAAGTTGTTAAAAACACAGATTCCCAACAAGATTCTGTTTCCGGAAAATCTGTAACTTCAAAAACATTGTAGACCAGTCACGGAAGGCAAATATGTTTCACTCCATGAATTAATTCAAATTGCCAGCAAGTAGCCATTTGGAATACTTCATTTAGAAGTACTGTGAATCATATCCAGGTTCACTGGAAAAGAACATGTCTGATTAACAATTTCTGCTAAAGGCAGTCGATGGGGCTAATAGCGTTGATCATGCCAGGCATTTGCCATACCTGCTCTAGACAAATGGAACAACACCTTTGTGTGCTATTCCAGTTGTCTTAAATAACTTCCCTCAACCCAGGGGTGGAGTATAAATACCCCAATGTCTGAGTCCCTACAAAACTCTTAACTATTCTGCAAGTTCAATTCAAATATTATCCAGCATGGGAAGCTTTGGTTGACTCTTCACATCATTCCTTCTCTCATCTGGCTACTCATAGTAATTTGTTAATAAGCAGAACTTTCCATTTTTGCTGTGCTCAATTTTAATTTTTAAATGAAGAGAGATTAAAAAACTCATTCTGTAAAACAAAAAACAAACGAATTATCTTGTAATCCTATTAGGTTCTGATGTGCTGGAGCAGGTGACTGTACCATATTCATCTCCTTATTCCAAGTCCCTTCCTCAGTGCCTGAAACCCTCGGGATGCTCAGTAAACATGTACTGAACTGAAAAGAGACCACATTGGATGGGGGCAGGAGCAGGGGAGGGAGAAGAAAGAGACCTGACAACTACATCAAACATATTGTCTTTCCCTGGAGAACTGGGGAGACAGGCTCATGTTCACAGGTGCGAGTAGACTCTTCTGAATGAGGGAAGACAAGGAGTATAGCCTGAAATCTGAACGGATGCAAAGATATGTCTTTTCCTCCGTAATGCATTCTGCTTCAGGTTTCAGTGACCTCCTAGTATTCTCAACAGTACTTGTCATGTGTATCTCACTGTGTCATCTGTTTCTCTCAAGCAGACGAGTCTTACCTCTACTGTTAGAATACTCCTAGAGAGCCCCAGTCAGGGTTTCAGTGCTCCCCAAGCAACTAGCACATGTCTGGGTGCTTCCCAAGCATTCATAAAGGCTTAATAATTGGCATATTAAATGATTCTGTTACTTATGGTTTAGTAGTTCAGGTAACTATGAAATGCTTGGTCCACTTGTTACTGTGCTTCAGAATCAGAGAGAAAGATGTTCAGGAAAACTCCTGTCTGTGGAAACACCAGATTCTTCTATCTCCACATTAATCTACTCAGAGCTTCATTCTGCAGAATGGAAATGCCTTGCTTGTGCCCTGTAGTTGGCAAATAAGACTAGTTTGTGTAACTAGCAAGGTGCAGTGGGAAATTTTTTGAATCTATACCCAGACAACAAATTCTTATTCTGACTCTGCCAACACCTTGCTAAAGGCAGCCGGCAAATCTTTCCTCTAAATCTTACTATCTATTACATGAGAGAAATTGACTAGAAAGTCTCTAAGGGCCCTTTCTACTCCAGTTTCCATTTTTTTTGATTAACACAAGTTTTATTTGTCATGAGGAGCATGAATGGAGGAATTAAATAGAATTTTTTATTAAGGCTTGTACAGTATTATTTACTTATTCATCCAACATATTTTTAAATGTCTGCTGTATACTGAGTACTGTTATAGTTGCTGAGATGGTAGCATTGAACAGAACGAAGTGCTTTTCCTCAAATAACTTACATTCTAGTGAGGAAATGTAGACTGTAATCAAATAAACAACCAAAATATTATAGTTGGCCAGTGAGTGAAATAGAAAATAATAGAAAGGCCTCTTTTATAAAGTAATATTTGATTAGAGACATGAAAAGAGAGAGCCAGATTAGATAGATAGATAGATAGATAGATAGATAGATAGATGATAGATGGACAGATGGAAATATAGATGAAGATAATTCAAAGAAGAAGGAATAGGAAGTACAGATGCACTGAGAAATAGTGTTCTATGGCTGCTCAAGGAGGCTAATGTACCCGCAACAGAGCAAGCAAGGAAAGAGTGATAAGACAGAAAGTCTGAGAGGTAACAGGCAGAGTGAAGAGCATAGAAGGGCCTTGTAGGCCACTGTTGAGATACTGGATTTTTATTCTGAATGAGTCTGGGAACTTTTGTGAGGTTTTGAGTTTCAGAAAATGACATGCTATGACTCAGATCTTGAAAGGAACATTCTAGGGGCTGAGGATTTAGCTCAGTGGTTAGAGTGCTTGCTTAGCAAGCACAAGGCCCTGAGTTTGATCCCTAGCACCAAAAAAAAAGGAGTTCTAAAAAAAAAGGAACATTCTAGCTTCTTCTTGAGAATAGACTATAGAGGGGGTGGTAAGAGTTGAAGTAGGAAAACCAGTGAGAGGTGGTAGTGGCTTATTGAGAGAAAATAAACGTTCAAACACAAAACAGTTTGAGCTCAAACAATGACAGAGAGACTACACATGGAATACAGAGTTTAAGAACTGTGGTTGCCGGGCAGTAGCAGAACCAAGTATGTGAATGAAATCAGGCAGTAGCAGGACCAAGTATGTGAATGAAATTGCCACAGAGGAGGTGAAGCTCAAGTTGGCATTAAAGGATGAAGAAGTACAACCTATGAAATGTAGGCATCTAAACCCTATCAACCCTGGAAGGATTTGTGTGAAACTCAGCCAAGAGCCTGAAGAACACTATGTAAAACACAATGTAGCATACAGAGGGAAGAATTATTACCCCTGTTCCTTGACATACCAATTCCCTATTGCTCACGAGGAGCTAGAAGAAAGGGACTAATAACAGTGTGATTCCAGACATCTTGGATGCTACGTTCACACTAAGAATCTTACTACCAACTCAAAAACTTTCATATGCTGTAGCCTGTATGAGATCTCTCATTGCTGTGAGTAGGTAAGGCGGTCCTGACTGGTTAACTACAGCCCAGACATTCTACAGCATTTGAGACTGTGAGTAAAGGCTAAACATGTGGAACATATTGTCAATATCAAGCTCAGCCTCAATGGAAAGGCCCAGTGTCAGATAACCAGCACCACAAAAGCTTCTCCAACACTCAAGTCTAAAGTCTTCTTTCTCACTGTGTGAATTCACTGATAGAAAACCATCAGTGTCACAAGCTGTGGCCCTCTCTCTTAATCCTTCCTCATTTCTGTGACACCATTATCACTCAAGAAACCTCCCACAAATCTTTGCATGGGCTATGAGTGAGGTAGGATGAGGGAAGTCTGCCGGTGTAGACAAGGAGGATCCGAACTAGAAGGTACGCAGAGAGCATCCTGCCTGGCAATAGACTCTGAGGAAGCAGAGGGGTGACCAATAGCCCTGTCGGTTCTTCCCCCTTCATTTCCATCTCAGTAAGCCCTAACGGGGCTCTCCACATACCTGGTGTGCCAAAGAGCATCTGCTCAACAAGTGTCATGTACCCAAAGAAGTATTCTCACTCATAGATGAGGTAACTAGGATCCAGAAACAAAGAAAATTGTCCAGTCGCAAACCGTGTTGCTGGCCTAAATCCAGGTCTGCTCTCTGCCTTATGTCCTTTCTGCTGTAATTAAGCTGCCTTATTTTATCTAGGTTTGCACGTTCACTTTTCTTAGCTGTTTCAACATTTGTCCCCACAGTTAACGGACATTTGAATTCTCCCATCATTTTTGCGCTTTGAACACTTTTTGAAGGACTATTTCAATGCTAGTAGACCTGAACTGAAACAGCCCACTGCTTCATTTATTTTTGGTAGATAATCACCATTTTCCAAACTCAAAATGCTGATGTTTTTCCTGCCTCTCTTTTATCCTTCATCTCCTCAGTATTTCCTGCTGCCATTGTGTCATTCTGATTCTCCAACCCTACCTAAAATTACATCTTTAACATATGACTATGTCTGGCCTTGTTTGCTTTTTCTTCTCAGCACTTAACACCATCTAAGGCACTATGTTTTACACGTTCACACTGTTTGTAAAGAAGTTAACCCCCAGGCTGGCAAGGAACACTGTTTTGTTTACTGGCCTATCTCTGCTACTTTGCATACATTGGTCGCTCTGTAAACATTTATTGAGTGAATAGAGTGGTGGCTTAACATTGTCCAGAAAAAAGTTTCCCGTGTTCTTGTTATGCTATTCTTAGCAGGTAGCTTCTACTTCGTGATCCAAATTGGCTGCCCTAGGCCAGGTGTGTTGGCGCACACATCCCAGAGGCTGGGGCAGGAGGCTCACTACTGGAGGCCAGCCTAGGCTACATAGTGAGTTCAAGACGAGCCTGAAATACATGGCGAGACCCACTATCAAAGAAAAACATTGGCCACCCTAGATCCTACCACCACACACAGGTTCTAGTCAGGAGGAAGAAAAAAGGGAAAGGAGAACACAGCTGAAAAAACATATACATCACGTGCACTGGGCAGACAATCATAAGTAGGTGCAACAGAGGGCTGCACAGAGTCTTGACCTGGGCAGGCTTGTGTGCAGTTAAAATGTTCATGTTCTCGAAGACATTCAATTGTCTAGGTGTGACATCATTATATAGAATTTGTCTTGAATTTCAGCCTCTTGACGGGCCGAGTGATCCTCTGAGAATGTACCATATGTTGGATTTGCTACTTCAGGAGGGGGCCTGAGAAAGAGGCTCAATATATGCTCCAGGCAGAGTTTGAACTCTCTGTGTGGTGCAGGCAGGCCTCAAACTTTGGGTCCTCTTGCCTCAGCCTCACACTCAGCCTCCAGAGAACTGGGATGACAGGTGTGTGCCACCTGGCCTGGCTTGGCCTGGTCACTCTTCCTATATAATGCTCTACAGAGACACATAGAAGCCCTAGCATGGGTGCAGGTAGAGCAAGATAATCACCTCCTCCGTATTGCGCACATTAGTCTCTTCTTGATCCAGCCTAAAATCTCCATAGTTCATTTTTGGTTTCTGTGTCTTAGCACTGGACGGGGTATAAGGAATTCCCCTAACGAAAAGATGGGGGAACTACAATTCAGACTACTGAAATATTATTTTTTTAGTCATTGTTGGTTTTGGCTTTTTTGTATTAGGGATTGAAACCAGGGCCTTGGCACTGGGCTACAACCCAGCCCAAATCTCTCTCGCCCCATTTTGAAGGTTTGAG
>PVJO010026171.1:0-21515 GCA_004026905.1 Hystrix cristata
TTTCTTCTGGGTATATGTGTTTCTTGGTTCTTATAACCTTTAGTCCTCCAGGGTTATCTTCAATGACAAGGTCACGGTTGGCTCTACTTGGTAATGGTGACTTCAGAGAGGGGAAGGGAAAAGAAAGTAACAAAGAAAAAAGCTAAAAGAGGGACAATGGGAGAAGAAAGAGGAGGAAAAAACAAACATACAGACAACCAAAAAAAAAAAAAAGAGAGTGTGGGTGGGAAAACAGCAGAAGATAGTGTCACCAGAGAGGAGGCCTAGATTTTATGCATGTTGATGGGTTCAGACCCTGCCGGCGCGCGGGCCCAGGCTGCAGTCTTTTGTTCCAGCGCGGGCCCTCTCTCTCACCTGGGCGGGGAAATCCCGCGGTCAGGAGGTGCTGCTGCGCTGCTTTGGGGTGGCCCGACGGGACGAGAAGCTCCCTGCCACCGGGGATCGTGATGGCCGAACTAATTGTATTTTGCATCTTGAGAAGAGCATAAACCTTGGGAGGTAGGAGTTAGATGCTATACTTTGGATATGGTTTGAGTTTGTCCCCCAAGAGTTCATGTGTCAGAAGCCCAACCTGTGACATACTCTCTGGCTTCCCATCTGCCAATTTAATTCCTCCCCCCGTTTCTCCCCTGTCTCTCCTTCTTTCTCTTTCACACACAGTTCTGCTATGATGCCATGTGTCATTAGGCCTTTACCAAAGCTGGTGTCATGCTGTTGGCAGTTTCAGATTCCAAAACCGTGAACTAAATTAGTCTATCTTCTTTTAAAGTACCCATTACAATAACAAAAATGGACTAACACACAGCTTTATTAAGATATAATTCACATATCATATCATTCGCCTATTTAAAGTATAAAATTAATGTTATTTAACATATTTATTATAACATACGACCATCACTTCATCCAATTTTAGAATATTTTAGGCCATTGAAAGACAAACCAAGTTTTCATTAACAGTCATTCCCCATTTCCACAGCTATCTCCACCCAGCTGTAAGCCACAGCATATCTACTTACTTTATCTATAGACTTTCCTATTCTGTGCATTTAATCAAATTGTGCAATAAATGATTATTTCTAAAGAGCTTTCATATGACATAATGTATTCTAGATTCATCTGTATTGTACCATGTGTCAGTACTTCACTCTTTTTATTGATGAATAATATTCTCTTGTATGGATATACCACATTTTGTTTCCTATCCATCAGTTGATGAATGAGCTTTCTCACTTTTTTGGCTTTTATGAATAAAAGATATAACTGTATAAAATGTTTTCAGTGCATGTACATGGTATGACCCAAAAATACAGTGAATGTTTAAAATTTTAAAATTTTATTGTGATAAAAGACAAATTGCTATTAATACCCTTCACTGCAAATGCATTTATCCATCATTATTGCCACTTCCTAAAGCAGTTCTGCAAGTGCTTTTTCGTGAGTGTCACTGAGATATCTCAATGTTTCGGGGACCTTTTGACTTTGAGGAAGAGCCAGATGAAGTACGGTGCCAGATCCAGTGAATACGGTGGATGAGGACACACTGTAATATTTTCATGAGCCTGCCTTTCCATTGGATGGCACTTAGCAGCGGACATTTATCATAATTTTGATCACACATTCTGAAGATAGTCACAAAACAGGGCTTCCAGTACTGCTTCAGAAAGTGGTAAGAATGATGGGGTATATGTGTTCAAAGCAACATGGAGTACCTTGAAGGGATTAATGGCAATGTGTTTTTTATTGTAATAATTTTTTAAAAATTTAAACATCTGCCGTGTGTTGTGATTGCACATCATGCATTTTCATATCTCTTGGAACTCACATGTTGCAGTACATGACCATGGTACAGCACAAAGGATGACCGATTACTCGGAGTCAACATCCAATTCAAACTCTAAGAAGGCCCAGAGGGATGACCCTTAACCGAGACCCTTCAGTGTGAGAAAGCTGCATCAAGACAGCCCCAAACTGAAGCTTCGGTGGCACTTTATTGACAGAACCAGGAAGCGAGGATAGGGGACAGAGGAAGGACAGGGAAGGTCAGGGTAGTCTGTTACATGATTGACCTTAGTGCCAATCTAAGCAATAAATTGGAATATGGGAGGGAGAGGACCACAGCTCTCATTTCTTAAGGCAACCTGTTGTGATCCTGAAGCTATAACTGGACTTGTGGTCCTGAAGGCTATTTTTAAATCTCTAACCACATATTCTTGGAGGTTTTGGGCATATGGCTCCAATAGTGCCTTATCCATCTCGTACATACCTCTGGCCAATGCCCCCACATATCCCCTTTTTTGGTTTCATACATGTTTTGGAAAGAGGGACAGGGTGATGGGAGGAAGGAGGAAAGTCATTATGGCTTCAGCATGCAAGGTCCACCAAAATAGTATACAGAGGGCTCTTAGGACTGCAACCCCCCCAAAAAAAAAACCTCAAAAAAAAAATTATTCCAATAGCTATAAAAATCCAAACATGAAGGTTAAGACTGGAAAACCAACTTTGTGATTCAGCCAATAGGCAATATCATTAAGATGATCTAAAGTTGAAGTTTATATTACTGGGCCTGTAGTCAACATTGGAAAGTGCGAATCTCTCTGTTGAGATCAGCGTGAATAGCACCATGGAGTATACTCTGGATTTCGCTCAGGATTCAGAATGATGAAATTGGAATTGGAGTGATGCACATGGAATGGTAACCAGCTGAGCCTACTATGTGACCAAAGAGCTTGTTGATATTTACTGAGCCATCTGACAGATGCCTTAAGGGTGTCAAGTCTTTGCAAAGTTTCCTTGTCAATATAGGTTTGAGTTAAGAGCTCAGGAGTAACATTTTGAAAATAGCCATACCAAAAAAAAAAAGGCGATATATGGGGCATATGAATGGTCTTTCCATGAAAATCTCAAGAAGAACAAAAAGAAAAGTAAAAATAGAAAGAAATTCTTGAACTCAAAAAAATATTTTTCTTAAACAAGGCAGCTGAATGTGCTTTAACAGGTTATTACCACATAACAGAGAGTCAGACAAACAAACACACAAAATAATTATCTTTAAACAAGCGTGCACTCTTAGATATACTGGCCAAGTTGAACTACAATCATCTTTTTATAGTTTTTTGGTTTGTAACTATAAACAGAGTAGTCAGAACTTTTCCTATAGGTCATCAATTAGCAGAAATCTCTTGTAATAAGAGTCAGAAGGAAAAAACCTGTGAAAGTAAAGACTTATTAAGAAGGGATTTGGGGCTGGGGATTTAGTTCAAGTGTTAGCGCGCTTATCTAGCAAGTGCTAAGGCTCTGAGTTTGAGCCCCAGCCACCTCCCCAGACAAGTGGAAAAAAAAAAAAAGAAGGGATTTAGGCTAACTTTATCGTATTGGAATAAACCTGTTTCTGTTTAAAATTGTTAATAAAGTCATAAGGTTCGCTGGGAATATTTTCTGTTTTATCAGTGCACTTATCTGTGCTGTAAAAACCAGTCAGTTTGCCTTCTGGAGCAGCACTCCTGAAAGGAGAGGGGAGTGAACAGATTTCCAGTTCTGCCTAAGGGCAGAAAGGCTGATAAATTTGGACTAAAACATTTACATTTTTTCCTCCAAAGTCCTAGGGCCAAATCCAGACTTGTTTCTTAAGAATATGGCCCAGAGGTAACTGAAGGTCAGTTTCACTCTGGAAAGGTCCTAGGGAAGGGGAAACCCATCATCCGGGAAATCTCGGCCCAGAATGCAGCAGCCACAGAGAAGAGAACTACGCTGGAGTACGAACCAAATCCCAGCCATCTCAAGGGCAGAAAGACAGTCAAGACCAAAAGCTTTCCGGGGAATCTCCAGTCCTTAGCAAAACGTGCTGCCCATGACAGAAGTTATGATGAACTCCAACTGCATTGCCATCAGAAAACCCAAAAAGAACTTGAGTGACTGATTTTTAACTATTCTGACGGGAGGAGAGAGAGAGAGAGAGGGAGAATCATAGCACAGCCTGGAGATGCTTTGTAGCTTTGGGCTCACATCTGTGTGTGCTTGAGACTTTGTCAAAAATACTGATGGGGTTTCTTTTTCCCGCTAAATTTATCCCAATTTAGCGTAGTTGCTAGTTCGACTTTTGTCGTCTTTAGCTTTCTCTTCTTTAAAATTTTTTATTTTCCTTTTCTTTTTCTATTTTTATTTCCTTTTTCTTTCCCTATTCCTTTCGTGAAACAAGTCCAGTTGGCATATGGTATAATTTTAGAACCCCCGTCCCTCTGGCCACCTCTCTTGGTCCCCCAGGAGGGTGGAGGCAGAGGGGGGTTTTCAGAGGGAGGCCAGGGAGGAAGAAGCAGCTTTTTAAGGGGAACCTCGTTTGTTTGAGTAGATTGAATATTGAATGGCGACACTGCAAAAATGCCAGATAGCCTGGTGGGCAGGATTTACAGGACCTAATGACTGTCTCAGTTTTTGGCCCGCATGTTCCCAGTCCTCCATCTCTCGGCTGTCTTCCAGAGGAAACCATGGGCATTGTTGTCAAATAGCTAATTAATAAGCTGAGGTTCAAAAACTCTACAACCAGATATCTTTAAGGGACACTGTAAATGTTGCTTAAATTGCTTTCCCTCTTTGAATAAAGTTTGATCCTTACCATATGAATGAAAGTAAAAGAGCAAAGAGAAAAACAAACGAACTGCCCCTGCTCACTTAGTAATTGGACAATTAAAAGACCTCTGGGCCAATAAACCTAACTGTGACCTTGCCAAAGGTATTCTGGGCTAATCCACCACCGCCTCTGTCCCCTTACCAGGATATGAGGTTGGATGTCCTTGTTACTTTTCCAGGGTTTGGAAGGTCAGTCCTCTGCATCAAATTGCACCAACTTATTCTTCACACAGGGCACCATGTGTTGCAATTCATGACCATGGCACAGTGCAAAGGATGAGAGATTACTCAGAGTCGATGTTCAATTCAAACTCCAAGAAGGCCCAGAGGGACTGCCCTTAACTGAGACCCTTCAGTGCAAATGAGTTGCATAAAGACAGCCCAAAACTGAAGCTTCTATGACTTTTTAATTGATAGAACCAGGAAGCAAGGATAGGGCACAGGGGAAAGATAGGGAAGATCAGGGTGGCCTGTTAAATGATTGACCTTAGTGCCAATATAAATGATAAATTAAGAGTATGAGGAGGAGAGGACTACAGTGTTCATTCCTTAAGGCAACGTGTTGTGATCCTACTTGTAGCCTTGTATGCTATCTTTTGATCTCGCCATGCATTCGGGAGGTTTTGGGTGTATGGCTCCAGAAGTCCCTTATCTCTGCATATCCATCTCATACATACCTCTGGCCAATGCCTCCCCACATTTGCCTAGTGGTTGAATTGATAGATTACATGATAACTTCGTGTTCAACATTTTGAGGAATTACCAGCCCATTTTCCAAAGCAGTTATACTTTATATTCCCACCAGTGGTAAGAGTTCCAGTATCTCCACATCTTCACCACAACTTTTTGATGTCTGCCTCCTTAGTTATAGCTATCCTAGTAGGTATGAAGTAAGATTTTGTTTGTTTTGATGTACATTTTTTCTGATGGCTAATGATATTATGCATCTTCTTTTTATTTTTCATACTTCTTAGCAATTTTTTATATCTTCTTTAAAGAAACACTTAATACTCACCCCCACACACATTTTTGTGATACAGGGTTCCATCTCAGGGGCACTCTACTACTGAGCTACGTCCCCAATCCTTTAAAAAAATTTTTTTTAAAAAAAATTTTAAGACAGTGTCTTTGCTAAATTGCCCAGGTGGAATTCAAACTTGGGATCCTCCCACCTCAGTGTCCCTAAATGCTGGCATTACAGACATGTGCCACCATGCCTGAGTATATTTGCCAATTTTAAATCGGGTTAGTTGTCTTTTTTGACATTATTGTGTTGTGTTTTTATATATTCTGGATACAAGTTCCTAATAAGATATATGACTTGCAAATATTTTCCCTTGTATGGATTTTCTTTTCACTTTCACGATATCACTTGCAGTATTATTTATTTATTTATTTGAAAGTTCTTATTTATTTATTTTTTTTTTTGGTGGTAGTGCCGGGGATCGAACTCAGGCCTTTGTGCTTACAAGGCAAGCACTCTAATCACCGAGCTAAATCCCTAGCCCTGAAAGTTCTTATTTTAATGTAGTTCAGTCTATCTTTTCTTTTGTTACTTGTGTTTTTTGTGTTGTATCTAAGAAATATGTGCCTAACCTAAAGTAATGAAAGATTTATTCTTATGTTTATCTATGTAATATAACAGTTTTATCTCTTACTTTTAGTTTTATAAGCCATTTGGAGTTAGTTTTTGTAGCAGTCCTGAGGATGCTGTAAGACTTTGGTGCCTGTTGTCTCTTATGTGAACTGTATCTCAGGAAACAACTCCATTCTTTCTATGTCGGTGTTCAATTGTCTTCACTGTGTGCTGAAAAATTATTCTTCCTCTCAATGATAATGTTAAGTCTTTAAAAAAATTAAGTCTTTTGATTCTGAATATGGCATGTATTTGCATTTATTAAGGTATTTAAAGTATTTCAACACTGCTTTATAGTTTTCAGTGTACAGGTTTTGCATTCTTTTGCTAAATTATAGCTAAATGATTTATTGATTTTGGTGCTATTATACATGAAATTATTTTAATTTTGTTTTGGAATTTTTTTTATTGCTAGTCTACAGAAATGTAATTGATTTTTTTTTATACTGATGTTGCATCTTGCAATACTATCGTATTCTTTTTTTGGCTCAAACAGCTTTTTAGAGAACTTGTATTTATATATATGCAAGATAATGTCATCTGAAAATAAAGATAGTCTTATTTTTCCTTTCCAGTCTAGCTGCTTTTTGTTGCTTGCCTAATTTTTCTGTATATTCTTCTAGCAAAATGCTAAATATTAAAGGGAAGAATAAGCTATTGTAATTTCTTGTTCTTAATTAAGATATTCAGTCATTCACCTTTGAATCTGATGTTAGTTGTGAGTTTTTCAAAGATGCACTTTATCAGGTCAAGGAATTTCCTTGTCTTTCCTAGTTCGTGGAGTGTTTTTTTTTTTTATCATAAAACTCTTTCGGACTTTGTTAAATGCCTTTTCTACATCTGTTGAGATGACCATGTAGTTTTCGTCATTTATTCTGGTATATAGTATATTACATTGATGATACTCATATGTTAAACCACTCTTTCATTCCTGGGATAAATCTCATTTGTTCATTGTGTATAATCTTGTCATACATTGCTGGATTCAGTTTGCTAATATTTTGTTGAGGACTTTACATCTGTATTCATATGGGATATTAGTCTTGTTGTTTGTTTGTATACGTATTTATTTATATTTTCCTTCTGATATCTTTGGTTTGGTATTAGGGTAGTTTTGGCAAATATGAAATGAGTTGGGAAATGTTACGTTCTCTTCTGTTTTGAAAGAATGAGTAAAAAATTGCTATTAATTCTCCTCTGAATGTTTGGTAGACTAAGCAGGAAAGCCATCTGTACATGGTCTTTATTTATAGGGAGTTTAAAAATTACTAATTTGATGCCCTTACTTTTTATAGGCTTATTCAGATTTTTTATTTCTCGGTGAGTCTGATTGTGTCTTTCTAGAAATTTGCCTATTTGGCCTAAATTATCTAATGGTTTTGGCACATAGTTCTTCATAATTTTCTGTATATGTCTCTATAGATCATCTTTCTATATTAGTACTGGGGATTGAACTCAGGGGCACTCTACCACTGAGCTAAATCTCCTGGCCTTTTTATTTGGAGTTAGGGTCTTGCTAAGTTGCCCAGTCTGGCCTTGAACTTGCAGTCGTCTTATTTCATTCTCCCCAGTAGCTGGGATTAGAGGCATGTGCCTGTACTATATAATCTCTTTTATTTCTTTAAAATTGGTAGTAGTGTGATCTCTTTTATTCCCAATTTTAATAATATAAATATTAATTTATAATCTCTTCCTTTTCTTTGTCAGTCTAAAATTTTTGTCAATTATGTCTTTTCAGGGAATCAACGTTTATTTTCATTGAATTTTTGTATTGTTTTTCTAGTCTTCATTTCACCGATTTCAGTTTAAATCTTTATCATTTCCTTCCTCCCAGTTTTGGGTTTAGTTTGCTCTTCTTATTTTAGTTCCTTAAGGTATAGTGTTACAGATTGATTTGAAATCTTTTAAAATGTAGGCATTTATAAGCTACACATTTAAGAAGAAATAGGAACTAATTTGGCCTGAAGATTAATACTGAATTACATAAGCTAGACATTCTCCTAGCTTCTGATTCTGTTCCAGAGTGGCATCCACAATGTACAAATTAAATACATAAATTCCAGCAGATCTTTCATTTTAGTAATGGCAATTCTTCAAATAGTTCATGTAATTTTTAATTTGGAAGGATTATTTGGTGACAATTGTGCAACTTTCTCAAGCCTGTCACATGTAGCAATTCTGCAGTCTGAGAAATTGTTATTGGCATTTGCAAGCATGGCAAAAATTTAATAAACTGTCGCCAAACCATTTGTTTGTTTGAATGCCAAGATTTTCTTCCCCACATCACATGCAGTGTCTTGTTGCCAACATTTATCAAAATACTCCCACAGTTGTCACAGAAAGAATTGTTCAGGGACTTAGTACTTCTTTATTCTACTTTTCCTTATATTTCATTGCCTTGCTACTTCCTGGAGACTTATTTGAATAATGTGAATCATGTCAGTATGGAACAGTTAGATGTTAAATCATGGACTGAAAAATAATATTTGAGATACAGTTATAGAAACAGAGTTTAGTGGGATCAAGAGGGATGACTTTCACACCTTACTTTCTATATGTCCCTAATGTTTGAGTTTTATAAAGAGCTTGTTTTTTGTGCAATGTAAAGAAAGCCACAATAGAAAAGTTAAAAGAAGAGAGAATAAAAAAGTATTAAAAAGTCCAGTTAGATTAATTTATTTCTAATGAGTTGTGCAATTATGTGAGAAAAAAGTAATAATAGAGTTTAAGGTAAAATTCATCTCTTTGAACCGGAAATTGACAAGTAGTTGAAATTATTGGCTCTGAGTTTGCATTTTCTGCTTTGACTCCCAAAAGTAAGTTCTAGACTAGGTTTAAAAATCTTTGCAAATAAGACAGGAAAAGAGGAAGATTGGAAAGTGTGGCCTGGGACTTCAGTCACAAATTCAAAGATGAATGAAAGTGTAGCCTTTTTCTATTAAGATAATACACAACTATTATCTGAAATAAATATCTCTTCTTGGTCTTGCCTGTTAATGCTTTTGAGGGATAGTTTGGTGATCCTGTCAAAACTTTAAGTGTATATGCTCTTTTTTACATTATAAACATATGGTTTATTATTTTATCTCTTTTTTGTTTTTTCTCCCCTTCCCCTCACATCCCTCCCTGCTCCCTCCAATCTTTGTTCCCCTTCCCATTTGCGAAAATTGTATTTCCATTTTCTTCTTCAATGTTCTCTTTAGTACTGTTGAATGTGCAATTTCACTGCTAGGAACTTCTTTTAAAGAAATAAACCAGTGTACAAATACTAGACAAATGCTCAATGCAGCAAAATGTTTCTAATATCCTAAGATGTTAGGGGCAAGAGTAGGAGAGAGAGATTACAGTTTAATATACCACCCAAGGACATAGGGCTGAGAGGTGGAGTGCTAAGATGCACCTATGGTTTTTTTTTTTTTTGGTGCTGGGGACCGAACTCAGGGCCTTGTGCTTGCTAGGCAAGTACTGTAACCACTGAGCTAAATCCCCAGCCCTCCAGTGGGTTCTTTTGTTTTGTTTTGTTTTTGTTTTTTTCATACCTATGATTTTATCCCTCCCTACATTACATTTCATGAGTCAGTGAATGTGAATGACTTTAGGTGACTAGGACCCACCTATGTGTTTTTCCTAAAGTAGGTCAAGATTTAATGGTGAAGAGAGAGGGAGTATGGACAAATATATAGTCAAGGCAGGGGGGTGGGTCAACAATCTAAAACGATAAAACATAAGGGAAAAAGTTACATATAATTGAGAGAAAGGGATTCTGGAGGAAGGTATTTTATTTTCCAAAATAGAATTACCTTACCAAGTCTCATCCTGTTATTCAGGAGCTATGATCCCACACTAAAAACTACAAAGGAGCTTTTAGTTAGTCTGATAGGCTTTCTCACTGTGAGACAGGATGGGTGGGGGGGCCGAAGGAAGAGCTTATTTCTGGAGAACATATTTGTTCTTTTTCATCAAAGAAAATCTATGTCGACATGTGTTTGAGGGATTAGTACATCTTTGAAATCCCAAGCAAATGGGAGGAGAATGTTGCAGCATTCCCAAACTTTGAAAAGAAGGGTTTGGTGTGGCTACTGCAGAGTGGGATGATTCATTTTAATGATCACACGCCAATTTCAGGAGTCCTGACATTTTCTGAATGCCCTGGTGTGTCCAAGTAGCTCAGATGCTTTGTTAGTATTCTCAGTGACCTTGAGCCAAATCCTAGTCCTTCTGTGATTCATTTTCTCTGTTAAATGAGGGAGGGGTGTGGGATAAGTGATCTGTACCATCAACTTGTGATTTAATTTATAATCGTCAACACTTACTGAATCATTGTTACTTTAAATAAACGTTACTTGGTATTTATTAATGATGGTTAAAACATTAATTACTTTCTTAACAACTCATAGACATACATACCTGTACATATATTATTATACATCTTTTTTGACTTTGAAAACATGTATTTCAACTGAACATAAAAATGATACTTCAGATATAAATATTTCTCTCTCTCTCTCAAAGATTCTCTTCTGTATGAGCATAATACTATTATCATACCCAGGAAATTTAACACTGATACATTATTTAGTAAACAGTTCACATTCAAATCTTTCTCACGCATATATCATTTAAAATGTCTTTTATTTTCTAAAATAAGATCCCAGTAAGGTTCGTACACTACTATTAGTTGTATGTCTCTTTAGTTTCTTCAGTTTGGAAGAATTCTTTGATCTTTTCTTTCATGAAACTGCTATTTTTGAAAAGTTGAGTCCAGTTGTTTTGTAGAGTGTCTCTATTTCTGGCTGTATCTAATTATCTCATAATTCTTTAGATTCCAGTTACATATTTATGGTAAGAGAACAACAGAGGGGGTTTCATTTATTATTGCTATTACTATTAGTGGTACTGGGGATTGAATCCAGAGTTTCTTCATTGTGCTATACCCCTAGCCCTTTTCAATTTTTTTTAAATTTGAGATAAGATCTCACTGAATTGCTAAATTGCTTGGGCTGGGCTCAAACTTGTGATCTTCCTACCTAAGTCTCCTAGGGTGCTGGGATTAAAGACATAACGCCACCATGCCAGGCTGAGGGATGTCATTTATAACACAAGCAGGAGGCACCAGTATGTCATCATTTGGGATGATGATAATTTCATCCAATTTGTTAAGGTGGAAGCCCCTGTGTTTCCAATCACTGTGACAAAATACCAGAGATAACCAACTTTTAAGGAGGGAAAGTTTATTTTGGTTCACAGCTTCAGAGGGTTCAGTCTGTGGTCACTTGGTCCTGTTGCTTTAGGCCTGGGATGGCATAGTATATCATATAGCAGTGGAGGCCTATTCACTGTAAAACAGCACAGAAGAAATAAAGATAGGTAGAAAGGAGATGAATTGTCATTTTAAGGAAATCATAATTTTGAGGAAGTTGTAGCTTTGAGAAAACTGCAATTTGAAGACATAACCAAAATTGTCCAAGGTTACAACTGTTGTTCTTCCAGGCTCCTTACACATAAATTTCTAAGTGTCTGAAAGATACAATGAATCTATAAATTTGGCCCATGTTTTTCCTCCAACAGTATAAATTAAATTCAAAAGCCTTCCTTTCTCACAGAAATAGTACTATTAATTCAGTACCATATCTCTAAAATTCAAACAGATATGGACGGTTTAAATTTTAATTTAGCTGACAGAGTTAGTTTTTAGCTCACTGACGGGCAACCTGATCGCAAGGAACAGACACTAGGTAATGATACATAACTCAAAAAAACCCAAGACCACATAAATATGGTCTCACCTCCCAGTAGCGCCACATGCCGGGGAACAAGCCTTCCACAGAAAGGCCTTTGGGGAACATTTGAGATCAAAATAAAACATCAGATTTCTCCGCTGAACAGGTTCTCTTACCCTACTTTCAGTCAGGAATTTGTGAGTTGCTACCTAGAGACAGTGTGATATCACGATTTCTAACAAATTTTCTTAATTTTAGCCTGGTGAAATGTAGAGTGAATTAAATCTAAGCTCGGCCACTTATAGTTCTCATTTTGAAAGTGAAAAACCCAGATTTACACTTTCTCTACGCCCCTGTAGCGAATGGAAGATCTGGGCCCGGAGACACAGCACTGTCTGTTGTGGCAAGGAGGCCTTGATATTGTATCTTAGGCTGTACTTCCACCTGCTGGCGGTGAATTCTGATAGCAACTCAAGGGCTCAAGAGTCGGGAGTGAGAGGGAGTGAGGGGGAGGTCCAGGGCTCAGTCTGCAAATCTACAGAGATTCACCAAGGCCACAGTATCAACCAATTTTGAATAAAACATTTCCAGAAGATACTTACAGAATGCTTACTTGAAATTAACAGTAGCATCCTGGCAGGACAAAGGAATTAGCTACCACTGGAGTTTTTCCAAGGGCATCCGATCCATCCATCCATCCATCCATGCATTCTACAAATATTTAGGTGTGGGGCTTTTGGGATCCATCAGTGGACAAGAGACAACAAGTCTGCCCCGAGAGGCCTTTCATTATACTCGCTAGACTCATGGATACCATATAAACCAGTGCAGGTAACCGAAGAGAGCCCTACAGATGACAGCGTTTCCGCCAATGTCAACAGGCCCACGGTGGTGCAGCTAATTCAGTGGAGAATCCAGGGCAGGTCCGCTTCGGCCGGCACCTCTGCAGAACTAAGAGTCCAACCACGACCTAAGTGTCTCGGGTGTGGCCAGCCGGGCTGCTCAGAGAGCTCGAGGAAACTCTGCCCAAGTTTTCTCCCCGGGCAGATTCTCTGCAGGAAGCAAGAGGTTCGCGGGACAGTGGCGTGCGGGGGGATGTGCCCCTGTAAAGGAGACACCCGCCCCCCTGCGGAGCCCCTGAGGTCACGGCGCGTACACCCCGCTGCCCTGGCAGCTTTGGGACCGCCACCGCCCCCAGCGCCGCGAGTTGGGGACTAATCCTCAGCGCAGCGCGCACGCGCACCCCGCTGGCGGCGCGTAGGGTACGGAACGGAACTGTCTTACGGAACCTTCGGTGCGCGCTCTCGGTTTCCGGGGGAGGAGGACAGTGCGGGACCTGTCGCTGCGGCTCTCGGGGCCGCCATGGAGGCGATGGCAACGGCTGTGTGGCGACTGCGGCTTTGGCGGGTCGCCCCAAGCGGTGGGGCCAGCCGGAGTGAGTTTCCGCGGGCCGTGGGCGCGGAGAGCCAATCGTAGAAAGCGGTGTCTGCCCAGACTGGGCCTGACTCGGGCCCGGGAGGTCCGGCGGGGTGAGGAAGGAGGAGTGTTGAACGTCCCGGCAGCCGCCCCTTCCCCGTCTCAGAGGACAGACTGGGGCGCGGAGCCGCCGGGGAGCTCGTCGCTCCCTTAGGGAGGAGGCCGCGCGATCTTCCCGGAGGGATACTCGCCTGATCTGGGGATGCGGGGGCAGTAAGAAGAATTAAGGTGTCACGTACACGCGCAACTCCCCACGATGAATATAATTATTATGTATTGCAGACACGTACTAATAAGCCTGAAGAGTTATTTAAAAAACCACTTCCCACCCTAGATACTGATCGTTTGCGTACCAGACTTCCAGTCTATTGGCGGGCTCTTGACACACACACCCCCCATCCCCCACCCCCCCGTCCCAAGACTCTTCCAAACCCACAACTTTGCTCTCTTTGCCGTGGATTCTGGTCCGGATTTGACTCTGCTGCCTGATTACTTTTGACCTTTGTTGTAAAACACGGATTGGAATATCATGTAGGAAATCGGTGGGAAGCAGATCTGATACGAAAGAGCAAAGTAGAGGCAGGGGTCTGGACGAGCTGCGGTTTTCTCCTGTTGGCATTTTAGTTACTAGAAAGTTGTTTAACTTTGCTTCTGAACGAATTTTTGAGGAATGGCCAAGTTCTGTTGAGTCTTATTCCATTTCCTTGTTAATGGAGGATGGTTATACAGGAGTGGAGCAGAGTGGGATTCGGACAGTAAATGACTCATGTTTTTCAGTCTTCATGTTTAACTTCACAGGATTTATAGCAACTTCACCGGCTGCTCAGCTGTCATTGACTGAACTGACAGAAATGCGGAATGATCTTTTTAATAAAGAGAAGAAAAGACAGTTATCATTGACTCCCCGTACTGAGAAGATTGAAGTTAAACATGTTGGGAAAACTGACCCCGGCACTGTCTTTTTGATGAATAAAAACATTTCAACTCCTTACAGTTGTGCCATGCGTAAGTAACAATATCAGGATAAAATTTTGAGCATTTCGGATGAGCCATGTGGAAGGACTAGGGCAGAGGGGAGGAGATGCTGTAATTGCTTCCTCAGCTTCTCAGTGGCTCTTCTTTCTGTGGCACCATATTGTCTATTCACCAGTCCTTACCTCTAGAGGATACTGTGGTTGTTGCAAGATTGGCATGTAGTGTTCCTGTTCTGGGCCTTCCTGGAATCTGCCTATGTTTAGGGTCTTAACATTTTTTCAAGCAGAAGGCTGGACTGAGTGCATTGTTACTGGTGGACTTGTCCTTTTTCGATACAGCTCGAATGATCACCGTGCAGGTTTCATTAATGCATTCATGAGGGGGCCATACATGCATGACTATCCCATCCTGTGCCTTGTACCACTTGATGGGACAGTCATGCATGTACCCCCCACTGTTCAAGCTGACTGACCGTGTTAAAGGATTTTGGGAAAAATATACTGCTGTGGCCTCAAAGCCAGGTTTTTTTTTTTTTTTTTTTTTTTTTTTGCCACCTTTTTTTTCTAGTTCTGTATAGCCTAATGTATCTTTTATGTGCTGGCCACTTGCCTCTCTGTGTGTTGTGTTTTTGTTTGCATTAATATGTACATGTAGTAAATATGTGGGTGGAGATGTGATTGAGGTGAATGTGGCCTGGGTAAAAATACTTGTTTTGTTCATATGTTAAGAAAGATAATTGTGCCCTGTGTGTGTTTTGGCGTGAAACTGAAGAGTCCATATATATTATATTGATAAAAAATTTGGATAAAGCTTTGATAGAAAAAAATAATTATTTAAATTAGCCCTCCAAAATACACATAGTCATAACTAGCTGCTTAAACTTTTGGAAAGCTCAATAATGATTTAAGTATTTAACAACTTTAGCAGTTTAAGGTGGGTTAAGGATTGTATATCCTCTCGGTCTTCCTCTACTTTGGCTCTTGAATTAGTACTTATGATTATTTTATATTTATTTGGTTTTTAAGTATTTCTTGAACAGATGATAGGTATACCAGAGAGACTTGAGGCTGTTATCCACATCAAGCGTTGTACATGTCATGTGTAGAGATGGAGTTTCTGAACTACCCACAGTGTGACCTCTCTTCCTTGTCATTCATACCTTTAGTCATTCAGGAAACTTTTATCCAGTACCTGGTGTATTCTGGTGCTAGGCTTTGGGAATACTAAGGGGCGAGCAAAAATAGATGAGATTATGCCTTCATAGAATTTATGTAGTGGCCAATAATTTAGACATAATCAACTATTTTTGTATCTCTGTACTTGGAAGACACCTAATCAAGGTTAGAGTTGTATTCCAGGGCTGTAGAAAGAACCAGAGCTAATTGACTTTTATGCGAATTCATATTCCTAATTGAAAAATGGTAACTACAGTAATTGGCTTGAATCCATGTCATGAAAGTAAGATGGTTTGGGAACAAAACCCCCAGAAACCTAGAACAGATTTATGTGGGTGTATATTAATATATTTTCCTTTTTCTTCTACGTTTTGTGTCCATCTATCCAGATATATCCATGTTGCTGCTGTATGGATATTTAAGTGTAGCTCTTGAAAGATTCTTTTATTAATAATTCATTTCAAACTAAACTTAGCCTTAATGATTTTTGTAAATGGTTTGAGTGATTTTGTTAATGAATTGGCTGTATTAAGTATTTTTTATTGTTATAATAATATAAATGTGGTTTTTTTTTAATTGTATAATATATTTTCTACTCCAAAAAAAGACAATGCACAAAATTTTGCCTTTTCATTATTTTAATTCCTAATGAAGCATTGCTTAAATGTTCACTTTGGGTTTTGTTAGATTTACATCATCAATGAATTTTTAATTTCTAGATTTAAGTGAGTGGTATTGCAGGAAGTCTATTCTGGCTCTTGTGGACGGACAACCTTGGGACATGTATAAACCTTTGACCAAGTCCTGTGAAATTAAATTTCTCACATTCAAAGATTGTGATCCAACAGAAGTGAATAAGGTATTGTCTCTATGTTTCAACTCCCTCAGTTTTTTCTTGTTTTTATTAAAACCTGTTTTGTACATAGGGTGGCATATAAAAATATGACAAAGATTATATGTTGCACTATCCTGGATAGTGAGTGCTTTATTTGTTAGATTAGATATTTTCATAATTCAGAAGATACCAGTGGCATCTACTTCTCTATATGGGATTAAGGCAACTATATGGCATGTCTTTTACATTCATAACTTTGTTAAGTTTACATTTATCGATAACTCTCTCTATATTACTGAGGATTCCATTTCCTCTGCTATTACTTGAACCATCTTCTCTGGGTGATTTCAATAATTAAAAAAAATTCTTTTCTGCTCCCTCTTCCCATTTTTTTTAAGTATAAAAAGTCTTTTGTGGTACATTAAGAGTTTTATTAAGTGATTTGAAAATCTTGGGTCACTTACCCTTAAATAACTCGCCTGCTTGATAATGTTCCTTAACCTTCCAGCTCCTGGGTGGTCTGCCCAGCCTGCCTTCTTGGCCGTGCCCCGCGACCCCCACTTTGTCTCTTTACCTGCTATGTGCTCTGCTCGCATCAGAGCACCTGGACGTTAGTGGTTTCTGCTGCACCGTCCCCATGCTCTTGTTATGTCAGTGTTGAACATTTTTTCTCTTACCAAAGTCTGTTTTGTCATCTGTATTTCAGTTAAAATGCCATCTACTCTGTGCAACCTGATAGGTTTTTCCTTGTCAGAATTCTTTAGGGCCTGCCAACACTTGGCCACTGTCTCTAGGCAGACTATTTTAGTATTGTCTTGTAACATAAGTTGTTGAATGTGCTGGATTCTTGGCTCTGTGAAGATAGTGACCATTTCCTATTGGATCCAGTATTTTACTTACATAGTGTAGGTGTTTAATAAATATTTGTTGAAATGAAACACTTAAGAAAATGATAGAAATGATAATAGTAGCAGCTAACATTGAGTAATTATTAGGTATCAGACACTATTCTAGGTGACTTACAAGTATTAACTTAATCTTCATACTCCCTGTTTTTGTGGTAACTAAACTGACAGGCTCCACAGCTTGACTGAGGTTGTTAGTTTAGGGACCGGGGGAACCTTGACTTGAACCAAGGTATTCTGACTAAAGTAAGACATTCAAAAACATTTAGTTAATTAGGATAGATGAAGTATATTTTGCTACTTGCCTTTGAGGCCTAATTTTATATTTATTTTTACAAATATAATGTGATTTTATAGAATACATAATGGAGCAGTCTCTGCCATATATATAATCAAGTGACCCCACTTTTGTGGTCCTCAAATGTGGGGAAGAGCTTAGAAAGTCAGCTACTTGGAGTAGTGGCAGTATGGAGAATAAGATGGTCAGGTAGGTGTAGATTGTATGTTTTTCTTCTTGACTCTGATAAAGTTACTTCATGGACACCCCTATCAAGCATGTCCCTACATCAAAATGTGCTCAGAACATGAAAGCCCCGTTAGTGGGGAGTCTGCTTTGAGTAATTTGAGTGATGTCACGTATAGGATAGAGTCATAAATAATTCTTCTAAGTTGAGTTTTTCTCACCATATTTATAAATGGTATGAGCAGTTATAAATATGTTTATTTTACTTTAGCACAAGTTTCTTAACAATTTAACTTTATCCTGGGTTAAAAGTCAGTACTATCAGATATTAAACTATCTATTGGTTGATACTCATTGTAATATCTGATGTATTACACAGAAACATTGCTGACAACCGGTTCATTATTTGCTGGTTTTTGTTGAGAAGAGGTAATGTCGTGACTTGATAGTAACCATTGCTATGTGCTGACAATGGATAGATATTTGAGAAATATTTCCTAAGCAAAAAGTTAACTTAATACTATAGAAACTTCAGTGACTCTTAGTGTGTATTGTGTTTGTGTGTATGTTTTTCCCTAGGCTTATTGGCGTTCTTGTGCCATGATGATGGGCTGTGTGATAGAGAGAGCGTTCAAAGACGAGTATGTGGTCAGTTTGATCAGAGCTCCAGAGGTTCCTGGTAATGTGCATATTATAAATACAGACACTTTTTGTAATCCTTAGTTTGATATCTAATTATGGTGATATTCATTTCTAATTTTATCTAATATAAATTACCATTATATATGTTTCATTTATTATAGGTAACAAAATCCATCCTATTATGATGAAATAAAATGAAGTAATTTTTGGAAGTCAATAATTAATAAAATTAGTGGAAAATATTTCTTTAAATATTAATTTCATGGAATTATACTGTCATGGTGTTGATTTCTTACCATTTTAAGCCTTTAATTCTAAACTGAATGTGTGGAGAAGGAAATAGGCATATAAGTATATTGTTGGAAAGAACTGGGCTTAGGCGCTACCATTTCACCAAGAATGTCCGTGATTCTGAAGAAGGACACCACTTTGATAAGGTGGAAGGATACAGACTCCGTAATTTTGTTAAACTGCAACTTCATAACATTATGTGTAATAAGATCACATGTGTAATTTAGGCATTTACCTACTTAATACATATCTTATTTTGAAATTATCATATTTGATATTTATTTGAGATCCCTCTAGTGATAGTATTCCTGGAAAAAAAATTTCAAATGTTTTTTTAAAAAATGGGTGATTATGGGGTTGGTGATTTAGTTCAGTGGTTAGAGTGGTTGCCTAGCAAGTGCAAGGCCCTGAGTTCGATCCCCAGCACCAAAAAAAAGAAGAAAAAGGTGATATGGGGTTAATAAGAAATCAGTTAATTTGGGTAGGGGAAATTTGATAGAACTCTGATAAGCAGCTGGGATAATGGCAACAGTTTTATAATTTTTAATGTTAGGAGGGATTGCTAACTTTTCATTTTATGGTCTAAATATTTAGTTGTTGCAAATGAATACCTTCTGGCTTTACAGATTTGACTTTGCTTTTTATTTTGGTTCGATTTACAGTGATCGCTGGAGCCTTCTGTTATGATGTAGTTTTGGATAAGAGACTAGATGAGTGGATTCCAACTAAAGTAAGTATATTCTTTGGAATATTAATTTTAGAGTCTAATCTTTCTCTGTTATAATGATTCCTGTTATTATCGTTGAATGGTACTGTACATTGAGAAATTTAATAATCTGCCTACCTATCTTTCTGTCGTTGCTTTTTCAGCATATTTAAGACAGAGATTCATGACTTGAGGGTATTCACAACCATAGTCTGATGTCTGAAGCTTTATGTCCTGTTTGGCTTTTTCTTGAAGTGCCAACTATTTCTTACAGTCGTGGTTTTTCAAGATGCTTAGGAGCTTAAGTGCTGGTTGATGTGGTGATAAGGGGATCAGATCCATACCTGTTTGAGTCCCCAGAGCATGGTTTGAAAACCACTGCCTTAAATCATTTTAGTGTGTTGCGTACTCTAAAATCTCTGTGTACTCAAGGGTTGTGCTGAGAGGGGATGGCCTAAAGAATAAACTTGAAAAGCTAATGCACATAGCTACATACTAAACATCAACAAACTAGTCTCTCTGTGAATGGTCTGCCCTCATAAGTACAGTGGTTCCGGGATTTGGGTGGCAACAGGCCTGGGCTACCAAGGACAATCTAAATCTGTTGCCTTGTAGGGAGGGAGATTATGATTAGAGAGGATAAGCAAGTAAGCAAAACTGTGTGTCCTGAAGTTGGGTGCCTGGAGATCAAAAAATGGAAGGAAATATAGCATATCCTTCTACTAATTTCATTGTACATTTTTTTATATCTTAGTATCTCTGAAGATAGATTTATAGTAGGTAACATCGTAATATAATTGGTGGTATTTTTTCTTACCACCAGTGATACATCTTAGACTTAGTGACTGCTGTGGTTATGAAAATCAAAGATTTTGAAGTCAGGAAAGGTCAAGCTTTAAATTCTGCCTTTGGAAGTTACTTCTTTTTAATCCTTTACTTTATTTAATATTAAGAAGTAGAGAACAGGGAAGCAGGAAGGATGAATAAGAGAAAGAGAGAGGAAAGAAGAAGAAGGAAAGATAGGGGCAGGGAAGAGATTAAAACTAGTTTTTATGATCTCTGAGTTCTTGTCAATATAGCTTCTTACTTTTCAGTTGTGTTCCCAAGTTTAAAAACAGATTTTTACTTTATTAGAGGAGTGAAGTAAAACTAATGAGATCAAGATTAAACTATCATCTATAAAACTCGCTGCCTTTTGTTTTCTTTTTTTAAAGGTAAAATTTTAAAAAAAGAAATGTACCAGCTGATAGCAGGCTCCACGTGTTGGGTGGGTGATGTAGAGAAAGTAGGAAAGAGTTGCACTGAAGGAGTGGTTGTGTTAAGCCACAAGTATAGATTTTTAAAAATATTGTGCTATCCCTTTAAGAATGGAAAAGTCATTTGGTGTGAAAATGTCTAATGGGAAGGTTATGGAATTTTATTATAAAAATTGTTTGTGTAATAGTGCTTGACCTTTTCTATATTAATAATTAGTAATTATAGTATGAAATTGAATTATAGATTTTTATTTAAAATCTCATAAACACAATGTGTATTATTAATTATTTTAATTGTGTGAAATTGACATTTTCATTAAACAAATTTATAATATTGAGCATACTCTTTATTTTGTACAGGGCCAGTGATGATTCAGCATTTCCACTGAAACTTTCCTAGTTATGAAAACAATAATTTTTTTCTCCATTCACTTAATAAATTTAGTTTTAGTTATAGTGTAAACACATTTTTATGTCCTGCTGTTCATTAGCATTTTTACATTACATTATTGGCAATGTTACGTTTTTTTGTAGTTTAATGAACATTTATAAAGCTATATCATTTGGATGAAATGTTTTATTGAAATATATTTGTAGGCTTATCTGTATAATTACTATTAATGCAGGATAATAATTATTTCTTTTGCATTACTGAGGACTCAGTCTTTGCCTTTGCACTGAACTACATCTGCAGCCCTTTTTAAAAAATTTTAAAATTTTGAGACAGGGTCTTACCAACTTGCTCACGCTGGGTTTGAGCTTGCTATCTTCCTGCCTTAGCCTCCCACAGTGTTGGGATTACAGGCATG
>PVJO010026172.1:0-21525 GCA_004026905.1 Hystrix cristata
AGAAAAACAAGCATAGTATAATCTCATTTCTGTAAAAATCAAACAATCCTGCCCTTTTGTAAGCAAGCAGAAAAGGGTTACAATGGCATGTAAAAACGAAACATTGAGTAATATTGAATGGGAGCATTTATTACGCTTATTGTTGCACTACAATATGGGGGCTTTCAGGAAGCCACGAGAAATGCATTTTCTGCTATTGTCACTGGTGGCCCATTTACTTGTTTTCCATTATTTATAAAACCTAATACACAGTACAACTTTCAGCTTTTATAGTAATGCCATTCCCAAGGGTACATTGATGAAGTAGATGAAGTTGTTGTTAGTATATCTTCAATACCTATATGAATGTTTCTGAGATTTTTTTCAGTCAAATCAGAAGGTAAAAACATGCTACTTGGGCATGTTCATATCCAGATCTCAAAAAGTCGAATCTACCGAGAAATTTGTTCTCTACTGAGGGGATTGTGATAAACCATCATTCAAGGTGTTTTACAAAAAGCTGTTCATTGTTGAGGCAGAGTCTGGCATGTGGCCAAGTCACTTTCTCTTAGTGCATCTGACACTTTATGCATGGAGACATTAACTTGCTCATGCTATTAGGCTGCTATCATTTGGTGAGCCAGTAATGGGAAAACTGATTTTCCATTTAATGCTTATTCCCAGGGAGATTTTTAAGAACAGCAGAGTTCATTATGTTCACTGATGCTGCGATATTAGGAATCAACAGAAAAACGGAGCAATCGCAAGGAGATGCACAAGCAATGGGAGGACAAGGACTCGGGTGGCATAATGCAGTAGAGCACGCATCCTGCTCGGTGGGGCTAGAGATCCAGCTGTGCCACTAGTTGTCTGCTCTATGCCATCATCTCCCCACCCAAGGATGAGGCACTTGTCTTAGCTCGTGGCTTTTCAGCAGTGTTTCTCAAATTCCTCAGGTTATCAGGAGTGGCATAGAAACCAAACAAAGATGGGGTTCATGGGGCTGGGGATTTAGCTCACTGGTCAGAGTGCTTGCCTAACAAGCGTAAGGTCCTGAGTTAGATCCCTGGCACCAAAAAAAAAAAAAAATAGGGTTCATGTCTTCTCAGGCTGCATGAAACCGGACAGGTCTGGGTTTTTCTGTTTTATATATTAGGGTTCTATATCATATTTGATTTGAAATAAAGTTTGAAAACCTCTACATCAGATTATTTTGTGTTCCCAAGTAGCCCTCCAAATTCTGTGGTTGAAAGTGCAGATGGAAGATGTTACGATGGACTTTAAAAAATTTACAGTCCTTACTTTGTCAATAGGGACCCTTTCTAAAGTAGATTCTTTGGAACTCTGATGGTCATAGCAAAGAGAAGGGGGCTATTTTGTGGACAAATATGTTTCATAAACTTCTAGAAGCCTTCTATGTATTTCTGCACAGTGTCATGGGATGCAGTAAGCACTTTTCATTATTTTTCTTTGTACAGTACCTTGTGTGACCTTATTCCCCTGAGTTCCACATTCCTAAACCTTTCCACTGTGATCCTAGGAAGCCTCAACAAATGAATATAGTGTGTGAGGATACAGTTTGGTGCGTACCAGGATCATTCATTACTGGGGAATAATCTAGTGAATCTTAATATATCCCCCGTCAACTTGTGGATGGCAATATCTGGATATTACCTTTGACTTCTCTGTCACACTTCACAGAACTATATTACCATGCTCCGTAATAATTCTCTCTCTCCCTCTCTCTCTCTCTCTCTCTCTCTCTCTCTCTCTCTCGTACTAGGAATCAAACCCAGGACCTCATGCTTGCCAGGCAGGTGCGGCATCACTGAGCCACATCCCCACCCTATAATTCTCTTTTAAAGATCTCTATAGAGTACTCATCATCTTCATTCTCATTGCCACTAGGTTAGTTCAAGCCATCCACAAGACATAGTCCCCTCTTCTCATGATGCTTCCCATGCCTCTGGTCCAGTCAGATTTTCTCTCCAGGAAATAGAGCTGGGAGGCGGAGAGATGCTGGGTCACATCCGGTGAGTGTGCAGAGTTGAAAGTAACGTGATGAAAAGGAAGCTGTGAGGTGCATCCGAGTGGGAACAGAGAAATAGTGCAGAGAGAGAGAGATAGAGAGAGACAGAGGGAGACAGAGACAGCAATGAAAAAGGGAAACGATTGGCCACCTGTGTGGGGAGAAAGGAAAGGTCACTGGCTCCATGTAGGTAGCTTTCCTATTCCAGGCTGCACCTCGTTCCTTGCCTTGATGTTCCTGCCCTGTTTTTGCAGTGACAGTCCTCTTCTTCCTTTCTGTTATTCTCTAATTCTAATCTCTCCTGCTGATCAGTACTAATGGCAGAGAGACTCTTCCTTGAAAAATCTTTGACAATTAGAATCCTCTCCGCCATAGCAGTATTTCTCAGATCCATTACAAGTGCACGTACTATTAAGGAATATTATGACACTTTTGCAGAACTGTATTTCATGAAAAAACAGGGATTTTCAAAATTCGAAACCAGCATCTAACCTTTCTTTCTCTCTTTCTCCTTCTCTCTTTCTCTTTTTCTCTTTCTTTCTTTTCTTTTCTTTCTTTCTTTCTTTTTTTCTTTTTTCTTTTTTTTTTTTTTTGGTGCTGGGGATCGAACTCAGGGACTTGCACTTGCTAGACAAGCACTCTAGCCGCTGAGCTAAATCCCCAGCTCTTTCTTTTTTTCTTTTCTCTTCTCTTCTCTTCTCTTCTCTTCTCTTCTCTTCTCTTCTCTTCTCTTCTCTTCTCTTCTCTTCTTTCTTTCTTTCTTTCTTTCTTTCTTTCTTTCTTTCTCTCTTTCTTTCTTCTTTCTTAAATTAGTCTTTGTTTTTTGAGACAGAGTCTGGCTATGGAGTTCAGACTGGCCTTGAACTTGTGATCCTCTTGCCTCAGCCTCTTGAGTACTGGGACTACAGGCGCTTGTTACTGTGCCCAGCATGGAACCAGCATTTCTTTCTTGTCACTTGTTATGGGTTGCATTGCCCAACCCCCCACTCCCAACAAAAGAAGAGAGATGTTTAAGTTCTAAGTAAGCATCAGGACCTCAGCATATGACCTTATTTGGAATTAAGGGTGATGTAGATGTAATTAGTTAAGTAGAGTTTGTACTGGAGTAATAGAGTGGGCCTCTATTCTGATGTGACTTGTGTCTTCCTATGGCCATGAGAAGAACACAAGAAGATATGGAGGAAGAAGCCATCATGTGATGAGGGAAACAAAGATTCAAGTGCTCCATCTAAAAGGTAAGAAATACCAAAGACTGATGGAAAGCAGCAAAAGCCAGGAGAGGCCAAGCAGTTCCCTAAAACTCAGCCCTGCCGACACCTTGAATTTATACCTCTAATCTTCAGAATATGAGATAGGAAATTTTTGTTGTTTTCAGTCACCTAGCTTTTAAGCACATTGTCACAACGGCCCTAGGACACCAACATACCATCTCCTGGAAGTCCACGTCTGGAGATGACAGTCACTCCCAGGACGCCAAGTCACTGAGTGACACTGAGCCTTCCTGGGCCCTTCGACTCACTGTGTAGAAGCCAAAGCAAGAGGCAGGGAAAGCTAGCAGCTCCCTGAGACTCCTCCTGTCTCTCTGGTCTACAGCAGATCCCTCCTGACAAAGGAGTAGGGCGGGGGGCTTCTGTGGCCCATCTAAGCCTCAAACTCCATCTTCTTCTTGCATCTCTCTGCCCTGCCCCCACTGTCACCACCCACTGTTGTGTATGTGTTTTCAAGTAAAATTATGGGGCTTTTGAAAACATCACAATCATCAGTATAATATGAAAATCCAGGCACTTAAGGTGATAGAGAAGCAGCTCAGGGGTTTGTGCTGAGTGGTTAAAAGCCATGAATTTGTCCCAGGTAATGGTGCCCTTGACAGGTCTTAGAGCTGTCTCCCAGGCATCCTCCTCAGTCTCTTTGTTCTTCCTGCACAGTTCTGGACTCTCTCCCACTATCCTGTCACCCTTCTTGGTTTACCATTCGGCTCAGTATGTATTAGAAAGTAACTTCCCTTTCTCAGCCAACTCCAAACTGTGAATTCAGAGTCAATAAATATGTCATTTTCTGTGGGAACCTTCAGACCCCTGGTGAACATCTGCTCCCTTGGGTACTGAGAATAGATTTGATCAGAGTGGAAAAGGGAAAGCACAGTCCATTAATAATATGCCTGATTACCTCCCCAAAGTGGGCTGGGCAATTCCATTAGGGCTGAGTGATACTGAGCCTCCCTCAGATAGGCTAACAGGCCACACTCCTCTGACTGTGTAAATAGAAGAATTTAGGATTCCAGCAGCCACCTAGCGATTCTAGTTTGCTTTCTGGAGTATTCTGATCATGTCATAACACAAAATAGCAACAATGAAATCAATGCAGACTGAAAGAATTTGGAAGATAACGCAGTAAAATATTAAAATGTAACTATGCTTCTCTAAGAGGTTCCTTTAAGAGTGATATTTACTTTTTATATCTTTCTGGGTTATATGACCTTTTAATTTCTTTTCTTCTTTCTTTTTTTTTTTTTTGAACAATAATGGGTTTCAATTTGAATCAGACAAAGCTGTGTCAAATTTGGAAGCAACCACCATCATCCAACTCAGTGCAAAGAATGATTAATATGCTGATTTAGCTTAGCCAAAAGAAAATTTCTTACTTAGCCGGTAAATAAAAACACAACAGAAAAGAAGGTATTATTCAGTCCATTTACCAGCATTGATTGTTAGAATGCTGTGTTCATTACAAGGCTACACAATATAAGCTTAACATGTATGTAATAGAAAGATGCTTCATAGCTACAGGGAATGGAACAGCTGAGTAAAAATGGCTTCAATAAATGAAGGTTTATTTTTCTCAATATGTACGTAGGCAGCACTAGTTTCAGCTTCTCTGTGATTTCTTTTTATCTCCCCTCATGATCACAAGATGACTGCTGTTGTTCCAAAAATCAAGCTTTCTGGTGACAAAAACAGGAAGAAACAGAGATTTTCTGTGTTATCAGAGAAAAGAATATTTCCTAGAAGCTTTCTGGCATATTCCCCAGAGGTCTCACTGGTCAAGGTTGGGTACCTTGTCCATTCTCTGATGACAAAGAGTGCTGAGAAGCTGTTTTAGTCACTTTCTTATTGCTGGGACAAAGCACTCACCATCCAAAATATAAAGGAGGAGAGGTTTATTTTGACTCTTGTTGTAGGAGTTTCAGTCAATGTACAGCAGCACTAAGCACAAAACAGCACGAAGAATTGCTTACATCATGACAGCCAGAAAGCAGAGAGAATAGGGATGAGCTGGGGAGGGTGATACACCTTTCCAGATCACACCCTCAGTGACCTGCCTCCCTCAACTAGATCCTACCTTCTAACAGTCAGCTATATCCTTCCCATAATTCAGTCACCTTCCAAAAGTCCCACCTATGAACACATGAGGCCCTCAAGGGACACCCATATGCAAACCATACATTCTATCCATGGCCACCAAGACTCATGTGCATCTATTTATGCAAAATGTATTTAATTCCTAAGAGATGCCAAAGTTTTAAGAGTTCAGTATTGCCGAAAAGTCCAAGTCCAAAGTCTCCTCTGAGACTCAAGGCAAACTCTTAACTTGGAGCCCTTGCAAAAACCAAAAAGAAAGTTAAACACTACCAGCACACAAAGGCCAGGATAAACATTCCCATTCCTAAAGGTAGAAATAGAGAGATAGAAAGGAGTGGGAGAGAAGCAATATTGAAAATCAGCAAGGCAAACATTAAATTCTATAGCACTGTGTCCAGCACCCAGGGCAAGTTATGGAGTAATGTGAGCTCCAAACAGCTTGAGTGGTTCTGCTACTAAGTACCACCTGCCACAGCCCTCTTGGCTTCTCCTTGCAGCAGCTCCACTCACTGCTTACATGCTTCCTCAGCTGATATTTTATGTTCCTGGCATCTATAAACTCCTGAAATCTCCAGTGTACTTTCAGCTTCACTCTCATAACTTCATGCTTTTCTCTCTTGGGGACACGCTTCCTGGCTTCCCAGACCTTCTGAAATCTGAGTTGAAACCTACCTGACTCCACAGCTCTTGCATTCTCATGCATGAAAAAGTAGGACCATATGGTTGACATAACAGTCTGCCACCAGCTCACACAGTAACCAGGTCTCCTTGAATCATGGTTGCATTGGTCTCTGAGTACCTGGATGGCTAAGCACTGTGAACTGAATCCCAGAAAATCAATGCCCTAGGTAGCCCTCCTGGAGCAGGAGTGCTCTGGAACTCTCTACTCTAGTGAAAGTGGTACCTAAAGTTTGCACCCTTGAGCCTGCAATGAGTAGGGTCTTACTTATCCCTGACATACCCTCAAGCCACTTTTCCTATTGTCCTGATATAAAGTGCTTGGCTTCTTTTTAGTACTAATCTTTTCAACAGCAAAGCTCTCCTCTGCTCCAACTTTACAGGCCCTTCTTTCTGGCAAAACTGAAAACTTTTAAAATGGGCTTTTTGCTCCTAACTTGCAGTATAAGTCTGGCTAAAAGCCACCAGCAATATTCATACTACAGCCTGAACGTTGAGCTGCCTTAAAATTTCCTCTGCCAGATTAATTCATCCACAACTCTTAATCTCCCTCAAAATCTCAGCACGTGAACAAGATGTAGACAAAGTTTTTACTAGAGCATAACACACATGGTGTGGAGTCCAACCGCCAATGGAGTCTGGTTCCCAACTGAAATCTCCTGAGCCTGTCTTTATTATCTGCTTTTTAACAACAAGCTGGTCTTCTGTACTCAGATTAGAATATCCCTTCAAGTTTATAGCATTCTAGGGCTGCTTCTCCAGTCAACTTCTCCACACTTTTCTAAACTCCTCCCATAAGCCAGTTCCAAAGGCTTCTAAACCATACCACCAGGTATATCACAGCAACAAACATACTTGTCTGGAACCAATATTTGTCTTAGTCACTTTCTTATCACTGGAA
This sequence comes from Hystrix cristata, assembly GCA_004026905.1. NCBI lineage: Eukaryota > Metazoa > Chordata > Mammalia > Rodentia > Hystricidae > Hystrix > Hystrix cristata. Next base: position 6,947 of record PVJO010026172.1, read on the forward strand.
CAAAATACCTGACACCTACAACTTAAAGGAGGAGAAGTTTATTTTGGCTCATGTTTTAGATGTTTCAATCCATGTTTAGCAGGGTTAAACACAAAGCTACCCTCATATGGCGGCCAGGAAGCAGAGAGCTAAGGGATGAGCAGGGAAGAGAGACATGCCCTTGCAGGTGACCCGCTTTCCCCAACTAGACCCCACTCCTAACAGCAAGTCAGCTATACTGCCACCATAATTTAATAACCTTCCAAAAGCCCCACCTATGAGCACGTGAGGTTCTTAGGGGCACATCCAGATATAAACCAAACAGAAGCTTGAGTATCTGGTGTCTTTGGTCTATGGTGGAGGCCAGCATCCTCCCTTAGGAGACATCATGAGCACTTGGCAGTGGGGTAGAGAATCATGAGTATCTGCAGTGGTAAAGAATTTGAAGGGAGTCCAAAGATGAACATATACCAAAATATTGAGCTCTTTATAGAATCTTTTATAAACATTTAAGAGTTCTTAGCCCAAAGTAATCATATCAGATTAATAAGTCACTTCAAAAGTGTGAAATTTTTGTATCTCAAGTGTCTTCTTGCTCCTTGTCATATACAAACAATTGTTTTTCTTGCTTTTAAAAATACAAACACATCATGAGGGGAGGAAAACGTGTCTACTGCTTGCTTACTCTTAAGTCATTATTTCAATCCCTCCTTTAGGGAATATGTTATCAGATTTATATACCAGACAAAGAAATGAAAGCTTCTGGAACCAGATAATTTCTGTCACCTTCCTTTCCTGAAGCAATTCTCTGCCATAAAGAAAATCAACCTTATCAATCTCTGAGCTTCTCAGAGGTGTGGGGGGCATAAATTGACATCCTTCTTATTTCTCCTTTATTTCTTTGAGTTTCTCTGGTTTTCCAAATTAGTTACCACTTGTATCTGTGCTTTTTAGAATATGAAATTTAAACAGTATCTCTCATCTCCCGGCATCACCACACTTTCTCTGACCTTTTCCTTAAATTCTGGAGGTTTCGCTTGTTTTTCTTAAACTCTCACTGGTGTAACATGGTATGCTGTTTTATAATAAGCATTTTGCAGGGTTGGGGGGTGCTGGGTATCGAACTCAGGGCTTTGCGCTGGCTAGGCGAGCACTCTACCACTTGAGCTAAATCCCCAACCCTGCTTGTTTTTTTAAACAACTTTCTAATTATCATTTACTGTGGCTTTAAGTGCTTGTATTCATTTATGATATTTAAACAAAAATTCCATCTAATATTATACAGCTTCTGAGTTTGACTTGCAGTTGGGATCATATTGAAGAATACAATTTAGTATTCTGCTCTTTTAACATGTTATTTATCTAAGGATTTTCCTTTAGTCAGATAATATGCCAGTACTTTTGAACACTAGATGATGTTCACTGGTCTCAATAAACCTCTCTCTTTCTCTCTCTCCCCACTCTGTCTTTTCATAAACATGAATAATGGTTCTAGGAAATGCTACCAAACCATTTTCATATAACTATAAATATCCAAAATCTGCAAAGATGAAAATAATTAATCTCACATTTATCTTATGATATCATAGAAATCATGTTTTTTGAAGAGGGGAAATAAACTTCAGTTTATTAAGCAGTAGGAAAAATGATTTTTTAATCTAAAAATATATAATCATTGTCAGTATTAAAAACAATCATGAACTTTCTTTAATGATATAGGAATGGTGAAACCTACTAATTCCAACATGCAGCTCACAAAACAAGAGAGTCTTCAATACACTAAGCCTGTTTCTCAGGAGTTTTTGTTTTTGTTTTCAGCAGTACCAGGAATTGAACCCAGGACCCTCACTCTGAGCTAAATTCTCAGACTTTTTTTTTTTTTTTGTATTTTGTATTTTGTATTTTGAGACAAGGTCTTACAAAGTTGCTAGCTTGCCCAGGCTGGACTCAAACTTGTGATCCTCCTGCCTCAACCTCCCAGAGAGCTGAGATTACAAATGTGAGTTATTTCTGAGATTAAGGAGGAAAAAACCAAACTAAACAAAGAGTGACTCATTTTGGCTTTTAAAATATCTAAATTACTGTGATCATTGTGCATACAATGTACCAACACATGTTCTTGGTAAAAAAAAAAAATCTAAATTAGCTTCTATGATGCATAAATACTAGCATCAATTCTGTGTGGTTAGAGTTATAAAAACTGTTGGACTTAGGTACTTTTCAAAACATCCACATTTTATAAACTACTTTTCTTTTCTGCTCTGATTGCGTTTTGTACATCGGTGTATCTTTTCACATTTGATATTCAAGGCACATTTAACCAGCTATTTCTTCACTCAGATGTTAACATTCATGTTCCATAAATTTCATGTACATTCCCACAGGAGTGTATGATAAAAAATTATGGCCATGAGAAATATGTGGTAGTAAACACACAAAATTCCAAGAACAATAGAAGCGTAGGCCCTATTCATACTTACCCGATCTCCCAAAATAATGGATATGACTCTTTCCCTCCTTCTTCTCCTCTTTACATCACCCAGTCATTCTTCCTCAAGCTTGAGACTCTTTCCTCCTAATCTGGGGGTGATGGCTGGTGGCAACGTCACTGGTATCTCACCTCCTTACTCTTGCTATACGTAATAATAGAGGGCAAGGGCTCTGGGGAAACCAGCAGATAATCACGATTCAACTGTATCTTCAATTATGATACATCATCATCTAGCAAAAGCTATATATTCTGTCCTAAAAATGGTGACATATGTCCACCCCATCAGTAAAATGGACTTGGAAGTCATTTAGATGAATTAAACAGAGAAGAAGAGACAGGAGTGATATGATATTTTTCAACCTGCCTCGCAAATGCTTCCCTCACGCAGATTACAATATTGGTCTAGAGACAAAAGAGAATAAGAGTTTCTCTGGCATAGATGTGTGCTCAAAGTCTCATTGTTCTCAAACGTGAGTCACTTTCCTTCAAAGTGCAAGGTGGAAGGAACAAGGGAAGTAACTATGAACTTGAATTTAATTCTAAAGAGAAGGAAGAAATCACGATGAAGTGGAATGATAGAATTCTGAGTACTATCAGCGTAGAGAGTAGCAGATTCCAGGAAGGGAAAGCTGGAGAACAAGCTGTAAAAGACTGTAAGGGAGCAGAGTTTTTAACATATGGGGAATCAAATGGCCAAACAATAAAAATTTTTTCTTCAGTTAGGAATGTTTCTTTTATAGAACAAGTTCTTAATGTACTTGGTGCCGTGGGAAGCCAACTGTGAGTTTATATTTCACAAGAACATATACAGAAATTATCATTCTTATGATCTTTGAATTCCTGAAAGCTTAGACATAGATTAGTACATAAGTGTGGTAGCTAAACTTCTGAGTTAGAGTGCTGTTTGGTTTTGTTTGTGGTACTAGAGATTGAAACCAAGGCCTTTGCACCGAGCTACACCCGCAGCCCTTTATTATTTTTCATTTTGAAACATGTTCTCACTAAGTCACTAAATTATCCAATCTGGGCCTGAACTCCCAGTCCTCCTGCTTCAGCCTCCCAGAGTGTTGAGACTACAAACATATGCCACTGCACCTGACTTACATGTTTTTATTTGACTTTCGTTTTTCCAGTTCCAAGGAGTAAGAGTGTGAAGTTAACTTTTCACCATAAACAACTATAAAAATGGACAAAATACTGTAGGAAGCTTCTATATTCACACATTAAGCAAAAGGCATAAAGGACTTGAGAAAAGAGGTGTTAAAAGAGGTGAGCCTACCACTGCCGAGGCCTTTGTCTTTACCGGAACAAATTTAATTCTTAGACTGTGGCACAGGAAGAATTTGACAATCTTCCAGAATCAAGGAGACAGAGATTGGATTTTAGGCAACTATAATACATTGGATAGAGAATTGCCAAGAACAGAGCTACACAATTCTAGAAATTTGCATATCAATTCTCCTGTATCTCAACAAAATATCAATCCGTAAATGTATATGGTAAAACCTTATGAAGCTGGAAAAGAACAATTTTACAGAAAGAACAAGTACTGGAGATCTGAAAGATAAACTTTATTTAAAACTTCCCTTAATTGACATTTAGTTACCACTCTATCCACCCACAGGAAAAGGTACACTGTTTTCAAATGCTCATGAAACATTAACAAGAAATCACACTCACTAGGCCATGGCATTGGCTTAAATTATTTTAAGGATTAAAAGAATAGACTTTGTATTTTCTGACTACAAAGCATTAAATTAGAAATCAGTAGCAGAATGATAGCTGGAAAATCATCTGGAATAAAAATGACACCCCTCTAAATAAACTATGGTCAAAGAAGAAATTGTAAGGGAAATTAGAACCTATTTTTAACAAAACATAAGGAGAAACAACATACCAAAATGTGCGTGGTGCAGCTGTTTACAGGACCTTGCGATACTCTGCAGGGCTTTTTCTCTATTTGGAAACCAACACCAATAATTTTGAGATTGTGGCTCCTCTATCAGCTTGAACCCCAGATGGACCCCAATGAACAAGTAAGTTCCTCTCTGAGCCACAGAGATATGGAGCATAGGGCACCTTATTACCACTGCATAATTTTGCTTTTGCCAAGTGATGCAGAAGTTGGAACCTAGAATGGCTGGGGCTGCCATGCTGTGAGGGAGCCCAAGTCACACGGAAGGCTATATGCAGCAATAAGGTCAGCCATGCTATTGAAGCACATATTTCAGCTCCTTCAGCCCAAGTGCAGAATCTGTGAATGAAGAAGTCATCTCAGATGTGAATCCTCCAGTCCAGCGTTCTACCAGCACCCAATCATTGTGCCAAAGACTCCAGTGACCTGCAGGGGAGAAGAGGCTCATGGTACTCTTCCTGAACTTCTGAACTACACCGTTTATTACTATAGTATTTTTAAAAATTAACATCATTGTGCTTTAAAGTGATTTGTTAGGAAACAATAGATGTTATGGTTGAATTTTGTCTCTCCAAAACTCATACATTGAGTACTCTGGCTCCCAGTACCTCTAAGTGTAATTGTATTTAGAGACCGAGCCCCTGAAGAGGTACTTAAGTTAAAAGGAGGCCATTAGCAGGGCCCCTAATGCATTCTGACTCGTCCTTATAAGAAGAGGAGGTGAGGGCACACAGAGAGGAGCCGGGATGAGCACACACAGAAGAGAGGCCAGAAGGACACGTTCAGAAGGGCATCTGCAAGCCTAGGAGAGGGTCTCCTAGGAAACCAAAGTACTAGGACTTTGATCTTGAACTTCTAGCCCCCAAGTTGTGAGAAATAAATTACTGTTTTTTAAGCCACTCAGTCTGTGGTACTTCTTTTGGCAGCCTTAGCAAACTAATATAATGAATTATGGGAATGCCTGCCAAATTCAAGAAAACTGTTGCTTCCTTCTTTCCCAACTGACTTTCCCCAAACCCTTGAAGAGCCCCAAGTAACCAATTCCTTCCTTCTTTCCTTTTCTAAGTTACCCTTCTCCTTCATTTTTTTTTTTTGGCAGTAGGTTTTTTTTTGGTAATTCAAAAAGTATATATTAATACGTGTGTGTAGTACATGATGATTGCATTCATTTAGGGGAATTGGTACATGTACATAAAACATCTCGATTATTTTTTTCCACTTCCCTACACCCTTTCTTTAATCATTTCCTTTTTTTTTTGCCAGCACCAGATTTATTTATTTTATAAGTCTTTATCAAGTTAATTATAACACAGATTAACAACCAGACCGAGGGGCTGGGCATTTAGCTCAGCGGTTAGCACAAGGCCCTGAGTTTGATCCCCAGCACCAAAAAAAAAAACCAAAAAAACAAACAAACAAAAAACCCAACCAGACCGAAAGGCCAAAAAACATCAAAGGTCAACACACATAAAACAGTTATGATAATTTGAGTTACACTTTTAGAAACATTGGCCATGCCGGATTACAATAACTTCTCTCTGTCTCTCTTCCTACTGTCTTTTATTTCACATTTCATTTACATATTCTCGTTTAAGAGATACCACGTGATATTTAAGCTTGTGTGGGTGACCCTCCTCCTTAAGCCTGAACAAGGACATCTCATCCAAAATTGGTTTGGGGATTCAGGGACCATTAGGGGATCTCTCCAGTGTGAGCTCAAGGGTAGAGAGAGGCAAACTCGAGGCAGACACTCAGAGAGAAGCACATAAGAGAAACTGGGAAAGATCTTGAAAGTTAGCTTTTTCTAATCTAATAGAATTTTCTTGCAGGACAGATATATTCTACCTGTTCTGAGAGGTGGCCTAGCATCTTTTTGGAAAACTGTCAATTTTGATTATATTATCACGAGCTGATAAACAGAGTCCTAAATAACTCCAGTGCCAGCTTCTTCTGTCTGGGGCCCACCATGGAGCCCAGACAGAAGAAAATAAGCAGACCCTTCACCTACTTTCAGTTCTAGTGCACTCAGATGGGGTCAAGAAGTCTTACAAATGGTCAAGATGAATCAGGGAAATTTGAATTGATCTTATGAACATGATCTTATTTATCTTGATAGCCTTGAGAAGCCTGGGGAAATCTATGTTATAGAGAAAGAAGTAAAAAAGATTTACAGAAACCTAAGACAATACCAGGCAGGCCAAAACCCAGAACAAAGTGGGAGTCTTTTAAAGTGCTAAAAAAAAAGTCACTTCAGGAAGGAAGACAAGACAAATTGAATTTTCTGGCAGTGTGCTATGAAATGGCTAGCCAGGATGAAAGGTCAATCAATCAAACGCGGTGTTCGGAAAGAAACCATGAGCCCAAATGAGAGCCGAGGGAAGGCCTCTGACCTGGCGGCTGCGAGGAAAGGAGGCAGCAGTGTGTATTTATAGTTTGTCAAGCCTGACCAAATCCTACTCTGACGGCAGGCCAAGAACCTACAATGGAGCGATTCTGTGCTGGGATGAAGAGAAAGAGAAATGCTAGAAAGTCAGCCAGGCCCAACCCACCAGTCAGCAGCTCCATCTTGGCCAAAGAGTCCAATCTTCTCGTCCTTACGCGATGTACATATATTCCGAGAGGGAGAGAAGTGTCCTGATAGGCACAGGTGCCCTGGTGAAGAACCACTAAGGTCCTGATAGCAACAACACATGTGGTCACCAAACTGTTACTCCTGAACACTAGCATCTCCTGGGGAGGCTGATATTCCCTATACCCCTGATGTCAGGTGAGTCCCCGAGATGTCCTCTGGCTAACGAGGAGGAAGCAGAAGCGGCATGTGTCACCTCCAGACAGTTGCTTTTAGACACAGTTTGTGGCTTGCCGTTTCTCCGTTTTCTCCACTGTGAGACTGGAGATGTTCCAGATGGAAGCTGGTCTATCAGCCTTCGTCCCAGGAAGAAAGGAACAGGAGCAGAGCGGTGGTGACTCATGATGAACATGAAGTATAATGAAGAACAAATCTGTGCGTTTTGAGCCACTGTGATTTGGGAGATCATTCGTGCCTCTCTTGACTCCTATAACCTTCAAGATCGATGGCCTTGAGGCTGAGGGTGGAGAATTTCAGAGCCCCAGGAGAACACTGAAGGCTCGGGGGTGGCAGTGAAAGGGCACTGTGGGGGGACTGGGGCAACCATCACACGCTAGGTAAGTGTCAGATTCGTGGAGAGAGCATAACCTGTGAACTCCGTGGAACAGCAAGTATATTATTTATTTTGTACCACCTGAGAAAATAGTTGAGTTTGGTAAAGCAGAGATTATGATAAAATGGTTTGAAGGGATTTGAAATTTTATATGTGCACACACACACATACACACATACTCCCTGAAACCAGTGTTGGTTTTGTGCACAGTCTTTTGGATGTCAGACTCAGGATACAGTGCTCTGCTCCTGACCCGGGCCAGTACCCTCCTTGGGTGTAGCCCCTCTTTACGTACTATTTCTATTTCTAGTAAATACATTTTAAAAGTCAGTTCTGCCTCCTGAATTATTTCTCTGTTCTTCACAGAGCCTTATTGGCTCAATGCAGCTCCCCTTCTGGAGACAGGAATTTTACTCCTAAATCTTTGCTTGGGGATATCAAAAGACAATATTATAACTAATTTAGTTACAGATTTATTTAATTGACTTTGATTTGCAATTCCTGAATTAGGGTAGCTTCTATTCTACAAAATAGAATGAGAGCTCTCTCCAGGTAGTAGCAGAACAGTGGTGCCTTGGTCTATTTTCTGTTGCTAGAACAGAATATTTGGACCTGGGTAATTTATAATGAACCAAAGTTTATTTGCCTTGTGATTCTGGAAGCTGTAAGTCCGTCCAAGAGCATGATGCCAACAACTAGCACAGGCCATTGTGCTGTGTCATTCCAGGTCAGAACGAAGAACGACAAGAGAGGAGAAGAGTGAGAAAGAAAAGAAGGGGTTGAACTTGCTTTGATAAAAATCCACTCTTGTGATAAGCAACCCATTCCCAAGATAACAGCATTAATCCATTTGTGAGGGGGAGTCCTTTTGACTCCTCACCTCTCAACACTGTTGCAGTAGCAATAAAGTTTTCTACACATGAATTTTGGGGAACAAATTTAACCATAGTAAGTAGCTTTTGCAAGATGAGCCATGGAAAGAGAAAAACAGTAAAAAACTGGTTAACATCAGGTTACTTTTCTGTAAGAGCAAAGCAAAGGGAACTTCCTTAAAGACTGGACTCTCCTGTTTTCAGGAAAAACTGGTATGTTCTGGGATCTATCTGCTTCCTTAACATTTCAGTTTGATTATGTGGCATTTAGCATAAGTGACTCCATTTTTACCCAAAACAATGGCCTAACAGGGACAGGGACCCCATTTCCCCAGGAACAAATTTTCCTCTGCAGTCTGCCTGCCTCCTGGATTTTGAAGAACCCATACAAGACTCCCTTCCAAGTTCACCGCCCACTTGTGAAGACATCAGTGCCACCTCAGAACCTCCTCCCTCCCATTACCTTGCTGGCCCTTTGCCAGAAACTGTTGAGCCTCTAGGTCAGTGGCGGCAAACCTAAGGCACACATGCTGCAGCGTCTTTTATTGTTGACAGCCCTAAAAGGTTCGTCATCACTGTCTAGAGAGGTCATCACTTTTTATTTGCCAACCTGAGACTCTGTACTTGCCTCTGCATTCAGTCAATCTCCCCTGTGTTGGTCCTGCCTGAGAATAACTCTGTACCCAGCTATTTTCTCCTGCTGCAAGGCTGTGCCCATCACAAGTCAGAGTGACAGCTGGTATCAATGAAAAGGAGACTCAGCCTTCAAAATGATCTCAGCTAGTTTTCATAAGTGCTGCAAACCACAGGAGAGAACCCACGCAGGAGGCTGTGTAGGCATGCTCAGGAGTGGAAAAGCATGACTCTGAATGGGGAAAATCCTGCCTGTCTGGTGTTCTTGGCCTGGCATATGGTCTGGTTGACCACACAAACCAACTGTGTACTGTGGCTGCTAAAAATCTTTCAAAACAAAGGAGGCATTCACTGTCTCTAAATTGTTTTTGTCTGTCTACATCTGCAGGAAGTCATAGGCTCTGGCTTGTCAGGTTGAAGTTGGTCAGGATGGCTTAATTAAAATTTGCACTTGAGCAATGTGAAATTCGCAGAACTTTGGAGGGACTATTGTAGATTAAGGGACACTACAGAGTTATGAAAACCAAACACATCATGAGATTTTTTTTTTTTAATCCAGATTGGGAAAAAACGGTTACAAAGGTATAATAGGAAATGTATATAGTCTATTATATTCCTATTATATTCCTAAGTGTATTAAACTACTGTTAATTTTCCTTTTAAAATTAATTTTTAACTGGTACACAGAACCAGACATTGTACATGTTAATAAAGTATCATGTGATGTTCCCATATATGTACATATCATGTAATGTTCACATCAGGTTACTGTTAATTTTCTTAACTGAGATAGTGATATTGTTTTGAAGACAATGTTCTTATTCTTAGGCTACACGCGACATAATTAAGCATGAGATGGCACTAATGTTATCAACTTTCAAATAGCTCAGAAAAAATTACATGTTTTTGTTGCATAGAAATAAAATCTAGGTGGGGAGCGTACAGGTGTGCATTATACTAGGCTTCAAACTTTTATAGGTTTGAAAATTTTACAGAAGAAAATTTACCTTTAAAAAGAAGAGGCATTTTTAACTTACAGAAATGAAGGAAGGGAGCCAGTACTGCTGTGCTCAATTATATGAGGAACCGTCTCGGAAGAAAGGAAGGGAAGAGCTCACCCACAAGGTCTTCAGAGAGCAGAGGAACAGTCCAGGCATGTGCCGAACCAAAAAGGAGATTTTGCTTTCAAAGAAAGAAAACTGGGTCATAAGATTCTCTCTCTTCAGCTACAACTAGCTCCAGTAAAAGAAAAGACATAATTTTATTTTCTTAGATGTCTTTCTTTTTTTATTAGTGCATGTTTATAATACAGAACTAGAGTGATATTTGTTTTGGGGAATTGGTACGTGCATATAACATATCTTGATCATTTTCAATCCCTTTAACCCCCTCTTCCCTCCTGCTTCCCATCACCTTCCCCATCTCCAAGAACCTACGTTTTGTTTCCTGTCACCTCTTCTTTATTTTATTTATTTACTTATGTTTTAGGTTTCTCATGCGTATTTCTCTTAGCATGATGGCCTCAAGTTCCTTCATGACTTCATTGTATTTTATAACTGAAAAATATTCCACTGCGTGTATATACCACAATTTCTTTATCCATTCACCTGTTGACAGGCAGCTAGGCTGTTTCCAAAGTTTAGCTATCATGACTTTCACTGCTATAAACATGGATATGTATGTATCACTATAGCATGATGTTTTCAATTCTTTCAGAAATATAGTGTCAAATGACATTACTCTTTTTGGCTTTTTGAGGCATCTCCACCCTGATTTCCATAGTCATTTACTATGTACTGTGTACATTCCCAACAGTGTAAGAGCGTTCCTTTATTGCCTACATCCTCACCAGCACTCGCTGCTTTTTGTGTTCCTGATGATAACCATTCTGACTAGGGGAAGACAGAATCTCAGAGTAGTATTGAGTTGCATTCCCTAATGACTAAAGATGTTGAACATTTTTCATATACTTACTAGTTATTTCTACTTCTTTTAAGACTATCTGTTCGATTCACTTGCTTTTTTTTTTTCTTCATTCATTTCTGAGATGTTTTTAGTTGTTTTTATATTCTTGATAATCAGTCCTCTATCAGAAGAGTAGCTAGGAAAAATGTTTCCCAGTCTGTAGATTGTCTTTTCACTCTGTTACTTGTTTCTTCTGCTGTGCAGAAGCTATTTAATTTAATATATTCCCATTCACTGATTCTTGATATTATTTCCTGTGCTATTGGCGTTCTGTTTAGGAAGTCTTTGCCTCTGCTTATGGCTTCAAGACTTTTCCTTGTTATCTTCTGGCAGTTTCAAAATTTCTATTTTCATATCTAGGTCTTTGACTCATTTTGATTTGATTTTAGTACAGGGCGAGAGACAGGGATCTAGTTTTAATCTTTTGTAAGTGAATAACATTTTCCCAATGCTATTTGTTAAAGGGGTGAAATTTTTCTCCAATATATATTAGTGGCCCCTTTGTCAAAAATCAGGTGACTGTAGATGTGGGGGTCATTTCTGTGTCTGCTGTTCTATTCCATTGGTGCACATTTCCCTTTTTATGTCAGTATAACGTCTTTGCTACTGTAGCTTTGTAATATAACATGAACTTTGATATTATAATACCTCAAGTTTTGCTCTTTTTCCTCAGGGTCGTTTTGGCTGTTCTGGGTCCTTTCTGATTCCATATCAATTTTAGGATTCTTTTTCTAGATCTGTGAAAAATGTAGTTGGCATTTTAATAGAGACTGTATTAAATCTATAGGTTACTTTTGGTAACACAGCCATTTTAACAATATTAATTCTGCTGATCCAAGATCAAAACATGTCTTCTCATTTGTAATGTCCTCTTTAATTTCTTTCTTCAGATTTCTATAATTTTCATTATAGAGGTTTTTCATCACCTTCGTTAGGTTGATTCCTAGTATTTAATTTTTTTTTAAGCTATTGAGATTGGAACTGTTTTACTGATTTCTTTTTCATTGGGTCCATTGTTTGTATGCAGAAATGCCATTGATTTTTGTGTGTTGATTCTGTAACCTGAGAAGATATAATTTGAATTTTAAAGGCAAGCATGCATTTACCATCAAATATGATCTTTGAATTTGGGAAAGGGAGTGTTGGGGATTTCACTGAGTGACTCACACATGTCTAGCCCATTTTTATTTTATTTTGACACAGGTCTTGCTAAGTTTCCCAGGCTGGCCTTGAACTTGTGATCCTCCTGCTTCAGTCTCCCAAGTAGCTGGGACTGCAGGCGTGTGCTGCCATGCTCAATGTGCTTTTTGTTACCCAAAAATTACCAGAAAAATCATGTGAGCTGCCTGAGTTTTAAGTCAAGGGCAAGAAAAGAATTTCCCCACTAGATAAAGTTTTTTAAAAGTTTTTAAAAAGGAATGCATGCCTATGACCCCAGCACTTTAGAGGCTGAGGTGGGAGGATCCCTGACAGTTTTGAGGCCAATCTGGGATATATAGCAAATTCAGTGTCACTCATAGGTAAATGGATGTAGCTTGAGACCATAATATTGTGAAATAAATCAGACACACAAGCTTATGTACCACATGTTTTTTCTTATATAAAAAACCCAAAATAGAAATAAAGAACAAAATAAAAGATAGATAAGAGGAAGTAGAGAGATCTCTTTCAAATGGGAAAGGGAATAAGAGGTGAAGGGAGGAGAGAAGAAGGGGAGGGAAAGGGGATTTAAAAAAAGAATTGAAGGGGGAAAAAAGACAGAAATAAAGCTTTTCAAATGGGAAGGGGACCAAGAATCGGAAGGAGTAGGAAGGGTAGCATGTTTTTGTTTGTTTGTTTGTTTGTTTGTTTGTTTGTTTGTTTTGGTGCTGGGGATCGAACTCAGGGCCTTGTGCTTGCTAGGCAAGCTCTCTGCCGCTTAAGCTAAATCCCCAGCCCCGGAAGGAGTAAGAAGGAATCAGAGAGGTAGGGACAAAAAAAAAAAAAAGATGTATTATGTACATGTACCAACTCCCTACAATAAATGTAATTATGTGCTCCAAACATGTATTAATTAAAAAATTATTTAAAAACAAAACAAGCAAGTTAAAGCAACAGTGGATGTTTGAAAAGATATTCTGAGTGGAGCTGGATGACCAATAGAGGAGAGGGATTGAGTGAGCACTTAACTTACCACCATCTGAATATTACAGACACTTCCACAGTATAAAGGACCATTTATTTAATTTTTTATTTGTTTTGGTGCCAGAGATCAAACTCAGGGCCTTGTGCTTGCAAGGTAAACACTCTAACCACTGCACTAAGTCCCCAGCCCCTAAAGGGCCATTTAAATGGAATGGGTACTCCACTGTGTCAAGCAGCCCAGCCAAAGGAAAAGGATACCGGTTTTGCCAAAATCTGGATCCATTAATACATATTTTGAATTGCTATTAAGTTGTATTAGTAAAAGCAAGTTCTTAAAATATTTTTTCCTGCTGAAATCTATTTCTAACATTGATTTTTCTCTAAACCTTTCCTGTAAGATAAAGCTGGTGACTCCTCATAAGAATATGCACTAGGGCTAGCTAAGTTCACTTTTTCAGGTGCCAAGAGCACTCTAAATAAGTCAAGATACATTACAGTGAACATACTCAGGCATGTCAAATTCAAACTTTGATATGAATTAATTATCCAGTTTTTATTTATAGTCACTGTACACTTTTTTTTATTTTAAAGAAGGATATAGAAATTCAACCAGGTTACCAGAAAAGAGGTAAACACATATACACACACACAATCACCCTTTGCAAGTTTGTTTCATTATTTTGTACTAAAGGTTTGCAATGAAGTTGTCTGGAGAATTTGATCATTAGGTAATTTTTACTTGAATGAATGAAGAAACCAGGAGTTTAGGAGTTTTAAAAAATGCTTTTCTAAACTTCACATTGCCCCACACTATTTTTGAGCTCGGATTGCCAGGACTGGGATCCAAGGACAACCTGGTTACTCTTCCCAGAGCCGCTTCCCACAGCTCACCTCCCCGCGGGCTTTCCCCAGTCAGCTGGTGTCATACTGCCACAGACACTATCTACACAGTCACCTTTGGGTCTGTGTTTGCTTCTCCCTTTTGTATAACTACATTTCCTCTCCCTTCTATCTCATCACATTTTGAAGGGAAGAACCGTAACCCCCCTCCACACACCCCTCATACAAGTCTTGCATTTTAAAATTTAGGACCTAACAATACCCCACGGTCACAAATAGATCAACTAGACAAAAAAAATCAACAAAGAAATACAGAACTAAACCAAACCTGTGAACAAATGGACTTAGTAGATGTAATGCAAAGGAATTGAAATTACCCCATGCATATTATCAGACCATAGTGCAATGAAATTGGAAATCAATGGCAAAAGAAACCACAAAAACTACATAAACACATGGAAATTAAATAGCACCCTCCTGAACAACCAATGGGTGACAGATGAAATGAAAGAAGAAATTGGACAGTTTCTACAATTAAATGATAATGCCAATACAGCATACCAGAACTTATGGAACAC
>PVJO010026173.1:0-21500 GCA_004026905.1 Hystrix cristata
GCTGATTAAGTGAATTCACTAATACTTCATCCTGAATGGACGGTGGTGTGTGGATCCTCCCTGTATGAGTTTATGGCATGAAGGCACAATGAATATGTATGTATTTATTGGCTAGGTTTGCTTTGCAAAGAGAGGATTTGGTGAATTGAACAGATCTAGTCAGAGACGAGTGTGTAAGGGCTAGGGAGGAGGAACAGGAATTACTTCAGAAGATATCCTTCATTATAAAAATAGGAGATCAGGAAAAAAAATACCTTGTTGAAAAGCATAGTTATCTTTTGCGTGTATAAACCACAGTTTATTTAACCATCTCATTTACTATTTCCTTTTTTTTTGACATTTAAATTTTTTGCGGTTATTCATCAGAGCAAATAACATTTTAATCATGCCCAGGTGCATACACATCTTTGTGTTTATCTCTGCTGCCTTATAGAGAAAAGAGTCATATTTAGAAAATACTATCCAAATCAAACAGGGAACTCATTTACATTTCAGGCCTCACGCTGTGAGACCTTGCGCTTCAGGTTCAGATTCAGTCTTGTCTATCAAGGAGTCATGTGTAAGATGATTTCAAGCAAGGCATTATGGAAAATAAAGCAGCCTGAGTAGTCGTTGGAGATACTATTTTTCTCACATAGCATATACCCAGGAGTCGATTAAACACAGTGTTCACAAAAGTGCAAAATCAGTCGTTTTGACTGCCACAGCACACCCAGTCCATCCTGTGGTCTTGTAGATCAGTTTGCCATTTGACCACAGCACTTTAGTTGATGAGTTTCCAACCACAATGCCTCATCCTCTAACCATTTTTTTATTTTTTATATTCCAGCAATACAGAGTGCAAGCAATACAGAGTGCAAGCAGAGTCCAGCAGTTTTCTTTTCCATTTGTGAGTCTGTCTCTTTGTTGATGAGAGAGAACTGAGTGTTAAACTCTTTGTTCCATGCAGTCATCTAAATGCACCTTTTGTCTCATTTTTTTTTTTTTTTTCAGTTCTAGGAATTGATCGAAGGGCCCTGCATGTTCTAGGCAAGGTCTTTATTATTGAGACACCTTTTGACCTCAGGCAATGCTTCTTAGAGAAGTTGATAAACTATAATAGATTTTAAGTGGCGACAATTGCCAGTCTACCAGTTTCCCTGTCGAGAGGTCTGTGATGGTGTGTGAAAACAGCTGAGTGAAACTTGAGAACATGTTTTATTTTTTCTTCATGAATATTAACCTTTCTAATATTTATAACCCATTTTCTATCCTAAATAAACCTCATGCACTAGACATTTCTAGATTGGAGAAATTCAACATGTGGGATGCAGTAAACTCTAAGGGCTCTATTGACTTTGAAATACTGAAGTATGAGAAGATTCCAAGTTTCAGCCCAGCCCAATCAACTCAAAGACCTTGTTTTAAAAAAATGGCTGGAGATGTAGCTTAGTGTGGAGGAACAGGTTCAATCTCCAATACCACCAAACCAAACCAACAAACAAATGGAAACGTCAGGATCCAAGCACAATTTTTTTTTTTTTTTTTGGTACTGGAGAGTACATTTATGTGGTCCCCCTTAGAAGTACTGCATAGTAACACAACTTTTAGATCACTTCTGCCCCGCACATCTATACTCTCTTTGAAAATTTGTGCGCTGGTCCCAGATAACTTGCTTTCAGATCTATTTGTTTCTTTTTTTATTAGTACATCATTGCAGTAAACAATATTTACATTCCTTGTGTGGAGTTGATACATGGACATAACACAACTTAATTCCTTTTTCATTCCCTTTTACCCCTCCTTCTTCCCCTCTCCTTCCATCTCTTGATTTTCTTCCTATTCGAGGAAGATCCATCTCCCTACTTCCCATTATGTGTCTTTTATGTTGCTCTTTACTTATAATTTGGGTTCTCAGATAAGAGAAACCATGCAATGTTTAAGACTGTGTGTCTGATTTACTTTCCTTATTTGCCTATTTAAATCAAGATCTATAGCAAGCAATCTATTAAGTACTGCAAGCTGTATTTCTCAGGATTTTGTATCTACTTGTTTCTAGCTACAGTCTGCCAATGTAACCCAGTAGCAGGAGATTAAAGGGTTCTAGGAGAAACTAGCGCGTGTGTATTTCTTGAAGCAACTTATAGGCATGCTGAAATCTAAGCTTCTGCTATTTCTTGTAAGTTCTCATTTGTAGAAAGCACACTTTACTCACAACACTCTGAACACGCAGGGTATATGTATTGTTCTGCAAGATATTCTTTGCAAAGATATAAATCATATAGTCGTGTGGGAGATTATTTATACACTCATTTATTCATTCAATATTCATTGAGCATATAATATGCTTCAGATTATTCCTAATTGTTGGAATTACAGAATAGAACCAAACAAATCCTTGCCTCCTGAAGTATATACTCTTTTGGAAGAAGGCCTTAAACAACAAAATAAAAAAAAAAAAAGAAAGAAATGATAATTTTTTGAGGAAAAATGAGTGAAACATAAGGTAGAGAGATGCAGTTTTAAATTGCCTAGGTGGAGGAAGACTTAATAGAAGATGGCATTTGATCAACAGCTAAGGCAAAGGAGGAAGAGAGTTGTAGATGCCTGGGGTAGTGAAGGGCTGGCGCTTGTGAGGAACACCACGAGACCAGTGTGCTGTACGGAGGTGCTTAGGGAGAGAACACAGGTATGTGAGGTCAGGGTGGCAGTCAGAGAACGATTGCAAATACTTTGTGAGTAGAGAGAATACGAGGTCAGAAGGAGTGTTATTTGGCTTTTACATCAGGAGAGATACAGGTTTGATGAAAATAGAGATAGGAAAGCTTTTACAAAGAGAAGAGCAATTGATTATGCAGGAAAGAGAAGAAGAGAAGCTAGATCAATATTTCTGAATAAGAATGAGAAGGATCAACTGGGGTAAATGTGTTTAGTTTTGCCCTTAGATAAGTGTACTGGCAGTTTATCTCTTGCACTAAAGTCGGGGTAGTAGGGTAGGCAAGAGGCAGGGTATTTGTTACATAAGTGATATAGGGTGGATAAATGGCTTGAGGGAAAATTGTGGAATATCTTCATCTTATT
Source organism: Hystrix cristata (assembly GCA_004026905.1). Lineage (NCBI taxonomy): Eukaryota > Metazoa > Chordata > Mammalia > Rodentia > Hystricidae > Hystrix > Hystrix cristata. Next base: position 3,061 of record PVJO010026173.1, read on the forward strand.
TCTTAAATTTTCTCATTTAAGTGATGAGAATATGCTGCAACTAGTAGTGAAATAGTACTGAAGATTTGAAGAGAAAGGAGAAGGAATAAAATAATTTGCTAAGAGCAAGTGACCAAATGCACCAGAGAAGTATATGGTAGAGTGACTGGATAGTAAAAATCACATGAAGAAAATGGCCATGAATTATAAATTAGATCGGTATCCATGGCTGTTTTATTTACACCAGGATCTGAGAAGGGCATATGACATGATATTCAAAATAATTACTGAAATGATGAGAATGAATTTTAATCTAAGCAAGGAGAGAAGTCTCAGGAATGGAGAGAAAAACAACAGGGAAACTTTATAGATTCATGGTACTAGTGGGGTTGGAAGAGTTTTGAAGTGAAAAAGACACATGGAAGAAGTTGGACAATCAACGGTACAGGTGGAATGATGGATATTTAATGTAAAATAATATAGAACTTGGGAGGCTGGTACACGAAGATCACAAGTTCAAGGCCATTTTAGGCTACATAGGCAAAACATTGTCCCAAAACAGGATTTTTTTACCCTGAAGAAAATGTACCATCCATGATTTGTGGTTAATGTTATATTCAAGAAAAATGTGTCAGATTTTTTTCTAGCCATTGTGGCACATGTCATTTCATACTTTGCTTTCAAAAAGGTTATTAATTTTTCAGACTGTAATCACCATTTATTTAAGCATATTTAGTATCAATATATGTGATATGACCATGGTTATGAATCTTATCGTTCCTATACAATAGATGTATGATAGCACATTCTCACCAAGATCCAAATTTTCAATAGAATTTAGAAAAATATTCAAACAATTTAATTTTTAAAATTTAGGCTATTTTTTCCCCAGAGTGGGAACAATACACTTTGTGGTACACAATCCTAACAAGATCTTTGCATCTAGACTATGCAACTATCCATGATAATTAAGAAGAGTTTAATAAGTCAATGGAAAAATAGGGAAATGATTAAGTAGGCACTTTACCAAATAATATATAAAAATGTCCAGTATGTCTTTGAAAATGTACTCAATTTAATTATTTTTAAAAATAGAAGTGCAGATTTAACCTCACACAGTGACACTGCTACATACTCACCAGTTGATTAAAATGAAAAAGATAGAAGCAAACATCCCAATACAGGGTTGGGTTATAGATCAGCCAGCACTCTCATACAAAGATGGTAAATACCTACTTTGTTGGGACCTCTTGGAAAAACTCATTGGCAGTCTCTGTTAAAGCTGAATGATGTCTGACCTAGGACTCATTGAGACTAGTCTTATCTGTACATATAATAGAAACACATATGGAGGTTGGCCACACTGCATGTATAGAAATGTTCATATCCCAGAATTGGAGATACAGACTATGGATGTATTTCACATAATTTTGTGTTAAAAAAGGATGACACAAACAAATTTACACCATGTGATTCTATTTAAACATACCTCAAAATAAACAAATATATCTATAGTGTTTGAAGCCCAGATGTTACTCTTGGCAGGACAATGACAGGAAAAATCTCAGGTGGATACCAGGGCTCCTGATTACTTACTTTCTATTTCCTCAGTGGGTGTGCTGTTTACACAATAATAGACACTTTGGAAAACTCATTTACCTTTACACATATGTGTGCCTTAGATTTTTTTTTTAATGGGTATTAGCCTGCAGGCATCAAAGATGCAGGGTTAATAGTAGTACAAGTCTTTATAATAACCTCAGGGGTATCTAAGAGAATGGCTTGATACTTAGTGAGCCATTTCCCTCTCAACCACAAGTAACCCTTTGTCTCTAGAATGGCTTTGACCTCATGGGGTGACAGGACTTCTAGTCTCTGTGTCAGAGTTAACTTTTTAGATTCTTCTGTCCTCTGATATGATAGTAGATCCTGAAACCACTGAGCTCTTACAGCACACCATTAACCTGGGTCAATTGCAACAGGCTATCCAAACACATGGGAACAAAGTTCTGCCAGCTCCTAGCCCAGGTGGGCCACTTACTGTCCATCCTGGAGACCAAGTGCTTGTAAAATCACCTGCTGACCAGTTAAAATGGAAAGGCCGTTTCTCACTGCTCCTTGCTACACCCACTGCAATAAAAGTGGCAGAGATAGATAACTGAATTCATCTTTCTAGAATAAACCCAGTTCCACTTGAGCTGTCAGAAGAAAAAGATCACCCTAAAGGAGAAAGTTACTCTTGCAAGCCTCTAGAAGTCTTGAGATTTCTCTTTAAAAAACAAAACACCAATGCTGCTACAAAAAAAAGGCATAAAAATCGAACCTCCCCCTCACATTTGGGCTAATAATAAAGGTCAATGGTCATTAACTCCTTTTTCATGCTTCCTGACAGATTTTTCTTTCTTCATCCCAGCCAAAGAACCACAGCACCCCAAGGTAGATTACAAAGCAAATAATCCCCATAGGTGGGTCTACAGACCCTTCCAGCCTGAAGAAGCTACAGAAGACAGAGACTTCCATTTCCTCAGCAGCCTGTAAAGAATTATGGGGATTTGTGTCTCTCAGGGAAAAATGAGGCAGGGAGAGAGGCGTGGCAAAAGGTGGCTGGGAAAGTGGGCGTGGTCAGTTAATTACAAAATCCCGAGAATGGCCTAGACCTTAGGTCAGCCTGAGGCAGGAGGTTCTAACTCCGCATCTCAGGACCCTAATGTAACATTTCCCACAGAAGTAGAAGTTCTCATGGGTTTTCTCGAGATTTAGAGAGCGTGAAGAAACCCACTAAAGAGATAGACCGGGCTATCGTATCTTTTTTGATAGCCTGTAACGTGTCTCTCAGACCCGGTACATTTTTTATTTTCTTTTTACTATTATTTTATTTTTATTACTTTTTCTCTATTTGGTCCAAACTTGCTCTGCAGAGCCAGTGCCTCCCAATCTCCATTTTGCCTTCTTAAATAAACTTTATCATCAAAAAATAAAAATAAAATAAAATGGGTATTGGACTGTTTATCCTGCAACAGGAAAATTTAAATTTTTGGTATGTTCGTTTATGTCAGTCAGCATTTCCCAATGTGTGATTCTGATAACAGAGAGAAATAAATTGACTCCAGCCAACAGCTGCAATTTTATGTGTCTTAAGAGGAGGCTCACTAGCCAAATGTCACAGGCTTTAAACTAGTATACTTTTATATAAAACTAAATAATGATGATGAGAGGGACTCATGATCAAATAATTATGTTATAGACATCATGTAGTGAAATTTGTGGGTTAGACTTAATTGCTTAATTTAACGACCTTTTCTGGATTTTTATCATACTTGATTTCTCTGCAGCTTTATAACAGAGAGCTCTTATTTTCTTGTTTTTCTGACTACAATGATTAAGAATGTTCTTGCCACTCTTCCAACCACCACGTAATCAGCATAGTGTAGTTATTCCCAGAGGTTGTCTTTAGCTGATATTCTTTTTCATACTATGCAATCTCATTAGAAAATTTCATTCTTTACTATAGCTTCATACTGAAGATGATTCAGTAATTTCCATCAGTCTCTCTGAGTACTTTATACTCCCAAGGTTTGTATCTATTACTGTGTTTGGTAAAACTCATGTATTATCCTAGCAGATGAAACATTTTCCAGGTTAACTATGTGTGTGTATCTTATAACAGCAAATTGTATATCTCTAAGTGAACACAAAAAATTTCATTTTAAAAAATTGAATTTATTCTCTGCATGCTTACTGATGTCAAATATTATTTGATGCTTAACTTTCCTTTATCATCCTGTCAATGACCACATTATAGTGATTACAATGATGCAATGTTTTTCATATAAATTCTCTTCTTTTGTATTCTGAAGTCTCCTGTTCCGCTTTAGGATCTCATCACCTTATTCAATTCACCTTAGCTACCACACTATTAATTATTTACTATGTAGTAGGAGGTGTACAAAAACTAGGGGATATTAAAATTAAAAAAAGCACTTGAGATGTAGGTTTTTTTTTTCTGCAAAAGCTTTGTTGGGAATAAAACATAATTATAACTTTTTTAACATAATGCAAAAGTAATATGTAAGTACTAGGTGAACACAACCAGCCTATGCCAATTTTGTTATACAGAGTTTTTCTGTACTTTAGCTCTTAGGACATTTTCAGACAGGTAGTACTGTTTTTTTTTTTTTCTCTTGGTCAGAGTTTGTCCAGTGTATTGCAGCATCCTTGTCCCTATTCACTAGATTCCAGTAGTACTTAACTCTAGTTGAAGTAACCAGCAATATCTCTAGACATTATCACATATCTCCTGGAGAGAGATTATAGCCACTTGATAAACGCTGTTGTAATATAGTAATTGTTTCCTCCTCAAAACCCCAGAACTGTTTAGTGTATCCTTTGCATACTGAGTTATTCTCTTCATGTACTCTAAATATGCATAATGCTTCTTTGAAATCCACATATGACCCATTATCTAATGATTAAATATCAAACCTATAGGTGACACATTTAACGTTACAATTTTAACCCCAGCACGCCTTTCGGGCGTCAACATCAAGTCGTCCTTTCCTTCAGTCAAGCCTGGCGGTGCCCACCGTGCTCGTTCTATGCGTGCCCCAAACACTCCACCACCTGTCTGTCCCTTTCCCTTAGAATTCAGCTACTAAGACACTGTCTTGGTGACCTTGAATATGTTATTTTAACTTTCATGTGTTCATTTGTTCATCATTGTAAAAGAAATCATAGTAATAACAATTTCATAAAACTATGTGAAGGGTATGTAAAATACTTATAACAAATGATGGTAAATTACAGATATCAGTAATTGCCGATTGTTCAGCTGTGTATGTTATCCTGCGAGAATATCTCTTGCAACAGTTTCAAATTAAAATTATCTTTCATTTTTAATGTTACTTCCCTCAGCAATTGGTTTTACATCGCTGTAATCCCTCTGCCTTTGCATCAGATTCTTGTTATGCATCTTCTCCATTATTCCATGAGGAACATAAAGGCATATTTTATTAAACTTTGCTTGTATCCCAGTGCCAGCCTGAGTTTTCTGTACAGAATAATTATTGTAATGCATACTAAATTTAACATTGTAAAAAACACAATTTTTATTTTTTATAATTATTAACATATTTACTGTACAAATTAGTGGCGGTCACTTTGATAATTCCATGCACGCACACACTGTTTACTCATGTCCATCCTCCCTTCTTCCGCCCTCGTCCTCCCTTCTCCTCTCCACACGTGTGTGTTTTCCCTCTTTTCCACACCATTCCCAGACCCAATTATTCCCTAAAATGACGCTCTTATGAGATATGTGTTATTGTTACCATATTTGGATCACTTATTAAGTTTTATCTACCGCCCTGAAAATATAAACAATTATTTCCGACAATATGTCAGGTATAATATTTATATTATTAATTTATAGATATAGAACCGAGAATTTTATGAAAAGTAGTTCAAATGCCTACCACTAAAAACTAATTCATGATTCAAGATAAATTTTGATCCATCTAATCTTTTTTTTTTAATTTTTTGTCCATTTACTAACAATGCCTAGTAAATAGATAACATGAATCACATTAACCAAAGTAAAAAAGCAGATGAAATTAATTTTGATAGTTTTATTTAACTCAAAATATATCCTAATTATTATTTAACATATAGTCAGCATTAAATTGTTTATAATATATTTACTATGTCTTAAGATGTAATAGGTTTGACTCAAAAATTGAAAACGATCTTAAATGTACAAAGCTTCTGAATAATGATTTAGTTGTTATAAGAAAGTTTTTCCTTTCCTTTGCTTCATATATATATATATATATATACCCAAACACAAACCAAAAACAACACAGAGAGAGCTTACTCATGGCATTTTTAAGCTGTTGAACAAATGACAATATTCAGCTCTTTTGGGTTCTCCATATATGACAGAAAAACTATATATATATATATAGGACATTGGAAATAGGAGTGTGTTGGTTTTGTTGTTGTTACATGCATCTAAACACAACAGCTGAATGAAAGAGAAGATGGCAGGTGAACAGAGCAGTCAAAAAAAATGTAAGGGCACCAGATAAGCAAATTACGAGTGGAAAAAAAAAATATATAGGCAGAGGAAATTTCAAGTTAACAGACACGAGATTGAGAAGAAATTAAAAACCGAATGTTCCCAAGTTGACTATACCTCATAACAAACTTGTTCAAACATTAGTGGCTTAAAACATTACTTATTTTATTCACAAACCTTCAATATGGACAGCATTTAGCGGCAGTAACTCAGCTCTCCCTTGTGAGGATTTAGGATGGCTAACTCAGGGTTGGAGTATTTAGCTGCAGGCGACTCATACATATTTAGGGAGCTCGTTTGCTATATGGACCATTGTAACATTATCTCAACAAATGCCTTCCCGTGCATTATGTGTTTCCTTGCAGAACGATGGCTGTGCTCCAAGTGTGAACATTCTGGGTGACTCTGTGCCCTTCTATTCCAGTCACAGTTCTATCCAGATTTGAAGTAAGGAAGCAGATTTCATCCTGTCATGGGAGAAATGTCAAGTGTCTTGTAGGAAGAGGAAGTAGAATGGAAATATTGTAGCCAATTTTGGAAAATACAATCTGCCATACAAGGAAGTGTAAGGAAATATAGAAGAGGAGAATTGAGTTCAACTAGTCTTTATTAACCTTTTGATAAGTGGTATGTGCCTTTTAAAGCATGGGTGATATTGAATAAGTAAAAGAGAAAAAAAATATTTCTTTCCTTTGGGGTTTTGTTTTGATGAAATGAAGAACAAGAATGATAGGAGATAGAATTAGAAAAAGAATCAGAAAATAATTAAGGATGATTCCTAGCTATAATTTCAGTTGGAGAAAGCCAGCAATAAACAATAAAACAAAGTATTTAGTGATGTTACATCAAGGTACAAGAAAAAGAAATTGAGTAGTTAAGAGAGAACTCATGGAAAAGGTGACAAATAAGCAACAGAAAATGTGGGAGGAATGTTGTCATATTGGGGAAGACAGACCAGAGAAAGGAACTATTAATTACCAATGCTCTGAAGCAAAAAAAAAAAAAAAAAAAATTCTGGGATGTTCTAGGACTTGTAAGTAAGCCACATGGGCAATAAGTAATGATGTGTGACAAGGAGGAGCTACAATTTTGCAGGGTCTTATCAAGCAGTTCCATATTATTCAGGGGGCAGTATTACACAGGAGGACTTTATCTTTTAGTTTGAATGAAATAGGAAGTTTTGAACAGAAGATGACTGAAAGCTAGTTTATGTAAATTTATAAATATCACTAATTTTCTGTGATAAGGAACAAATGAAGTCGAGGAAGAGTGGTAGTGTAGAGACCAATCAGAAGGCTATTTCTATATTTCAGATGATTGCGAAAATTGATCAATTAATCGCTTGGACTAGTGGAGGGGATGGTTTTCTCAAGTAGGATGCACTTCAGATCATTTGGGATATGGGGGAGTGGGGGAAGCGAAAGAGAGAGTAAGAAAGAGAGAGCAGGGATTACCCTTGTGGGTTCCCTATTTATCTCTATTATAAGCAGAATTTACACACAATTGATGACTTCAAATTTCATACTGTCTAATACTTCCAAAGATAATGTAGTTATTGCTGTGGTAAACTAGATATCTTGTTAGAAATGGAGCACCCCTTATCTCAAGCACCACTGAGTTCCTTTCCCTGGAATATTCTCAGCTGGAGGGACTCGACTGCCTGAGGGCTGTTACCCAATTGCTGGGCAACGCAGCAATGAGAAGTGCAAACGAATCACCTTGCTGTGGAACGATTCTGACAGGCTCTTAGCTCCAGACCAGTGACCTCTGTCAGGGTTTTCTACAGACAAAGAGGTTTCTGATGTCACAACATGATATTCAGCCTCTCCTTCGGCCCAGTTCTGTTGTTCCCTCCTTATAAGTGTTTGTTCTGAAAACATTCCATAAAAACCCTCCTGCTTACCAATCTCTGCAGTACAGTCTCTCTCTCTTTTCTTTCTTTTTCTTTTGGCAGGCTTTCTATCATGTAAACATTGTGAGTTTGTTGTGTTGACATTTGTATAGTGCAAGTTAATGGAAACTCTCTTAAATTTTGTCCTATTTTTTCAGTAAATGAGAAAGTAGGTTTATCATCAGAGAGTGATTATTACAAGAATATTTGGAAATTTAAAGATAAAGAAAAGATTGGAAACAGTCATTATGAACTACAGAAGAATGAAGCAAAACTTTAAAATGTACTGTTCTGTTTATATTTAATTTTATGGATACTGATGTGTTATAGGTGCAGTTAGAATTAAACATAATTGTGTTTTTGCCAAATATTAGGAAGCAAGAGAGGAAACAAGGAGATGAAGGTATATCAAAAAGGATAAAGATAGGTTATTTTAGTATATAAATAAATGCAAATGATTACAATATGGACATAAAATAGACATGAAGAAGATGTTGTGAGCAAGGTAACAAGCACAATCACGCCATATTTTATAATAGGATCCTGAATTCTGTTTGAGTCTAATGTTGTCAAATGGAAAGATCACAGATGGTGGGTATGGAGATATTGAAATCACAATTACAGAGTAATTACCATTACTACAGTTATAAGGACTAAACTATAACAATGGAAATAAATAGTAGAGATAGTACAGAGCATGAACTTTTGAATAGAACATTTGAAGAGGAACTGAGAGATCCAACTGTTATTTATAAGATTAGTGCTAGAGAAACCGACCATTAGGATTTATGATGTTGTACAAATGAGAAGTGACCTGGAAATCTGCACATGACTTCTTTGCATTTTTAATTGATAAATTTTATATATAGATATATAAATAAAATTCAACATATTTCCAAATTGTGTACATTGTGTAGACATTGTAGTTAAAGCAAGCTAGTTAATAAGTGCATCACCTTACATACTATTACATACTAATCAGTCATTTGTGGTGACAGCAATTAAAATATACCTTTCAGCAATTTCCAAGTACACAATATATTAACAAAATACAATGTTATTAGCATAGAGATTTCCAAAAAGACCCAGCCTTAATTGAAATGAGAAGGCTAATAGAATGATCAGAAAACAGTTGAGGACAGAACCATAATTATATTTTACAATAGAACTCTTGAGTCAGCTTCTGTCCAGCTAAAGTTTTGTTTCCTTTGACCGACAGCTCTTCAGTGTTTCTCAGTGCTCCACACTCAAACCAACATTCTTTTGTCTGCTTCTATAAATTCGTCTTTTTTAGCTTTTACTTATAGATGAGATTGCGCAGTATACGCACATAAATATGGCATATATAGAACATACATAAATGCATATATATCAAATACTAATATTTATATGTACATGAGGTGTGATTAAAACATATAGCGAATGTTTAAATTTTAAAATTTTTACAGTAAAGTGCACATTGCCATTAATCTCCCTCAAAATGTTCCCCCTCACTTGGCTTGCACTCATTCCATCGTTCCTGCCGTTTTTGAAGCATTCTAGGAGTCACTTTTCCAGCGTGTCTTCACTTGCCTTGTTGTGGTTGCTTCAGTGCCCCGAATTGATTCAAATCGTTTTCCTCTCACAGTCATTTTGATGTGGAGGAAGAGGCAGAAGTCACTTGGTGCCAGATGCAGTGAATCAGGTGCCTGAGGACACAACATGATGCTTTACAAGCTTTCCTTTGTGTCAGGTGACACTCAGCAGTGGCGTTCACTACATTTCTGATCAGGTAACATAAAGGTCAGTGTTGTCACAAATAACATGATTTTTTTCATTTTTTGTAGCTCCATTGTATCTACATTTCTTCATCTCTTCGACCTCTGATGGACAGTTAGGTTGATTGTATATCATGACTGCTGTGAACACGCCTCAGGGAACTTGGATGTGCATAACTTCTCAACAGCACCACTCTGTGCATGAGGTTTTTCGTATATGGATCCTTGGGGAACATTCCAGATCCATACCATAGCATAGGTGATATTTCACTGTGGCTTTACTCTATATTTCCCTGATGATCAATGGCATCGCACATTTCTATATATGTGCTGGCCATTTTCTTCTGGGAAGTAACTATTAAATTATTTGCTCATTTTTCATGGAGTTACAGTACACTATTTGTTTTCTTGCCAAGAGTTGTTCGAACTCCCTATATATTTCAGATGTTAGCCCTTTATCTGATACATGATTTGTATTTTTTTTTCTATTTTGTAGGGTATCCAGAAAGCCTAGAAGGCAAATTTCTCTTGAGATTTAAAATGGGTGGTTTCTGTAAGAGAAGAGAAAATGTGGTTTGAAAATAGGAATGAGAAGCTAGGAAAAACATAATTATCTAAACCCAATGAGTTAAAGGGTTTGAGAAAGCAAACACACACCATATATATATATATATTCCTCTCTATGGACTGTAAATTCTAAAGGGCAGGTTTTTAAATTGTAGGGAATAGTAAAAAGAGGGAAAGTGTAAAGCTTGGGGTGGTAATGCAGGCCTGTAATCCCAGCACTCTGGGAAGCTAAGGCAGGAGTATGACAAGTTTGAACCCAACCTGGGCAATTTCAGAATTTAGCAAGACCCTGGGTCAAAACTAAAAACAGAAAAAATGGTAAGGATGTAATTCAGTGCACAGGCCCTGGTTTCAATCCCCAGTGTTGCAAAAAAAAGAGGAAGGGATATCGTGGGATGGTATAGTAATTAAAGAGTTCAGAGATAATCTGTGCTACCTGAGGGTTTTTTTTTTTTTTTTTTTTTGAGGGAGAAGTGGAAGATGATATAAGTAGGGGGAGAAGAGTGGCAAGATGTTCCCATGGCACACATTGGCTAAGTCATCTGTATTGGATGAAGATAGAAGGGTAGAGGCAAATTGGATGATCATTTTTCTGAGTAAAAGAAACTCCTGATGCTCCCTCTGACACCATGTAATGATGATCTCTATGGATGCCTTGTGATGGTAGAGGCACAATAATGCATAGCACATTGCTTGTCCCTAGCAGCTTCTACCAGGTATTGAAGCCTTAGTTTTGAAAAGTGTGCATATTTTATACTTCCTTTTATCCATCTTTCATGTTTCCTCTTCTTAAAATATTTTTATTTGATTTTCTTTTATTTGTATTATTCCTCTTTTCCTTTCGATTTGTCTGTCAGAGCTAATCATCAAAAATATGGTGAATCCTGCTGCTAAGTACCATTCTTTGGAAAGACAGACTTGTAAGCACATACTACCAGAGTGTCTTCCTTCACCTTATTCAGTGGGTCTGCCATCATGTGACCTCCGGTTCTTCCCCAGTGTCAAACAGACCATGAAAGTTAAACATTTTGAAACAATTCCAGACATCAAGGCCAGTATCATAGACCAAATAAACACACTGAAAAATTAGGACTATTAAAACTGTTCAGAAAGTGACAAGAATAATGGGAAAAGGGTGTAGTGGGCAGGGTGTATTTTTTAGGAATTAATGGTATTGTGTCTTTTACTGCAATCATTTTTAAAAAATTTAAACACACTATAATTTTCTATCACACCTCATATCTTCTCTCGATTTATAAGTTGAATTTGTGTTTTTTTACAGAAATTTGGAAATTCTCAAAATTGTATTTTACAGTCATCCTTCAGTATTCGTGGAGCATTGGTTCCCAAAATCTCTACAGAAGCAAAATCATTGGATATTCTAATCCCTTACTAAAAATGGTGTAGTATTTGCATATAACCTACACATATCCCCATGTACTTTAATCACCTCTAGATTGTTTAAAGTTAATATCCTTTGCTATAAAAATATAATGCAAATGTTATACATTTATTGAGTTTTTAAGAAATAAATACAAGAAAAAGGTTTGTAAATGTTCAATACTGGTATAATTTTTTTTGCAAATATTTTTGATCCACAGTTGGATAAATTAAGGGATGCGGAAGTAACTGATATGGAGAAATGATTGTAATTAAATTTGTTAATATGTTGGCGATGGTTTAGATTTTCTATACTTTATTCTTAAAAAGTATATTTTATTCTAAAAGTTTCAAGCTGTTACCCTTCCCATTTAAACTTTTAAGCCTCACAGAATTGATTTTTGTGTTGTTATGAAGTAACGATCCAATTTTCTCTTTCTTTTATATTGAAAACAATTTTTCCAATATCAGCCTTTAGGTTTCCTTTCCTACTGAGTTTCCATCCGCATTTGATAATACAGGAGAGTTGCAAATATATGGAAGCCTATTTCTAGAATTTGTACTATCTTCTATCAGTTTATAGTCATAGTCTAGCACAAATAGGATCAAAACTTTTATTCCAACTTACACATTCTCATACTTGATTCTGCAATTCCATGAACCTTATTCTTCATCAGGATTGTTTTACAATTCTTGCCATTTTTCTTCTATAAAAACTTCTGAACCACTTTATCAAAATTCATGATATAAAGTTTTCATAAGTTGAATAAAATAGTATTGATTCTACAGATGATTTTCTGGAGACAGAAATGACATATTTAAAGTATTGAATCTTCCTCTCTATGGACATGATGTGTTTTTTCATTTATTGAAATTTTCTTTATATTTTATTGTCACAGCTTCTGATATAGTTATTGCATGAATTTTATACATATGTGTATTAGAAAGGTCCTGTCTGTAAAATACAGCCTATTATGTTGCTCAACTAATATTAAAAGTTACAGATTATACAAACAAGTATTAATAGTACATAAAATAAAATACAGCCTTTCAGTACTTAAAGAAAAGCATCCTTTTAAAATTAATATCTGAATTTTAATAAAGAAAACTAAATGGAAAACAAATACACCATTGCTTTTTAAGTTAACTTTTAGCCAGTCTGTACCTTTGAACAAATCATGTTTTTCTGGTGTGTTTCAGTTTCCTCAACTTTAGATGGTGGTGATGCTAACTACCATTTAATGAAGATTAATGTGCAGAGTACATAAGCAGCTACTACTGTTTGATAACTTAGATTGGTGCCTGGCACACAGTAATGCTAAGTGCTCACTACTTTTATTTTTCACTTGATCTTAGCCAACAGTCAAAGAAGTGATTGACTACTTTTATTTTTACTGGTAAAGCAACACTGACACCTTCCCATTCCTTTATTATTAATAAATCCGTAATTCATGCCCCAAAATTTGGTATTTAAAAAAATGAAGCAGCGCTTTGAAATTTATTCCCTGAGATGAAGTTTTAAAATTACAATACAAGGTCACCGGTTCTATGTTTCATTTCCCCATGAAGTAAAATATGAGCTATTTTCTGTTAAGTTACTTAGCTGTTACCAAAACAATTTTTCCTTTTACTTTTGTGTTGATGATGCCTGAAAGTATGTCTTTTTCAGATATGAAAATTATAGAAGAAAATCACGGTCTTTCTATTATGAACAAACTGTTTACAAACTTTGGGAAGTTTAGAGACCTCGCGAATACCAATACTTTTTTAAGCTTCTATGTAGAAACTCTGTTAGGAAATTACCTTTTTTTCCCAAATACTTTTGTTTCTAAGAATTCTTTTATACACTATGTTTTTCTTGTTTCTTAATAATATTCTTGTCTATGTAGCATTCTCCTATAATGATAGAAAATCCTCACTTAGGAAAAATAATATTTTAAAAAGAGTATTTTAGGACATTTTTAGGAAAATGTGGAAGTTGTGTGACTTGACACAATTGAGCCAAAAAATTCAATCAGGTTGTGACTGTTTATTGCTTCTTCTTTGTGTTGCCCACACTTAGCTCTCTGTTGCACGCACTTATCTAGTAAGACTTCAGAAAGTGTGTAAGGGGCGCGCTCCTCTGTGAGTCACAGGGCAGCAGGTCTCTCGCTTCAGCGACCATGTATCTTCCACCACTAGATCATAGGCCAGCTGCTCAGTAATTAAAATGTAGTCAAAAATATCTCAGAAGATCTGAAATAGTGTATTTGAGAATAATTCTCATATTTTCCCCAGTCGTATACATTTTTCATTCTTTACTTAAAACCTTTTTGCAAGAAGATCGCTGTGTATTTGTTCGTACAATGTTTTGCAATCCCAAGCAACTAACCTCTAACTCTGGCACACTGGTCCTGAAAATTTCACCAGTTTTCATGTGCAACATTAAATGTTTACACACTTATGGTGCTATGTAATTCTACACTCCTTTTTATGTTATCACGCATAGCACACTTGCTCCTGTTAGTGACAACGGCATGATTTTTTACTTTAGTGAGGATGTTACTTTCACTGCTTGCATTATTCTGGAGCTCCTAGATAACCACGTGCCTCAATGTTATTGCCAGACTGATTCTTCTGTGAAAATGACACACTATACTGCAAGGAAACTAGTCATGACAATGTCGATGTATGACAAGACCAAACGCACCTGTCATTCTCAAGAGAGATGTAATTAATTCCTAGGAGTATTTCATACACGATGTGAATGTGGTTATCAGAATCATTAGAGATGTTACTGGTGGGCGAATTAGCAGATTTACTAGGTCTTATTTAAGATTAAGAAAACATATCCCTGTCTACAATTCTGCTCACAGCGTTTGAGGTTCTAAAACTTACAAGTCAGTCAGAGTGCTTTTGTTACTGTTGAATTCACAGAGATTCCAAAAGCGACTCCCAGTTTCCATGTAAGTACAGTTATATGACTGTAAGTATCTAACTATATTATAAGGTGTTGTGCAATAGCTGGGCTAAGCATTTCCACATAAATATAAAACATATTTAAAACTGCTATCGTTTTTATGGTCCTTTACATATATTCATTAATTATTTTCATTAGCACATGTTTGCAGTACATAACATATTTTAATTCTTTACATTTTCTCTGCTGTTCCCCTTCTTCCCACTAGCTCCATCCTTAAGTCTTCTTCCCCTCTGCAAAAGATCTATCTTCCTGTTTTATATTATCGTCTTTATTTTGCTCTTTAAATTATTTATACTTTGGGTTTCTCATATATATGTTTTCAGGAGTTTACATAAATTTTTAAAAATGATGTGAGAAAGTGAGCCATCAGAGAGGAGAAAGAGCCCTGTTACAATTCAGCAATCACAAAATTTTTCAATACAGTAAGGTAAAGTTAATGTTATACATATTTTAAATAGTTCCATGATGACACATACACTAAAGCAAGAGGTTTGACCACTTGATTGTACATTAGAATCACTCTCCAAAACACTTGTTTAGGTCACCTTCAAGATTAATTTATATCAGAAATCTAAGGTAATACATATCAGATCATCTAAACCTCTTCAAATGATTCAGAGTCTGCAGATAAGTCTCCGCCAAATAAACATAGATAAAAGGGACACAAACCTTCTCTAGAGAAAAGTTTAATGAGAACAATATACTATATTCCAGAAATGTTCCTTTCCACACAGTGTAGCCTTCCTACGCTCATTTACACTTCTGGTTTTCTGACTTCATGCACACACATGCACACACACACACTACATACCCCCCATATCTGTATTTATAACATATGAATATCATCTATGTAAGAATTGCTGAACCTCAGCTTTCAGTAAACTTCTTTCATAAAGAGTTAGACCATAATTCCTCTGTCACAACTACTCAAGTCAACAGTGACAGTGGGAAAGCAACTCTAGAGAATACAGAAATGAATGGATTGGATGCATTCCAGTAAATCTTACAAAAAGGAGGCATTGGGCAGAATTTGAATAAGAACATAGTAGTTTATTGACCCCTGCCATACGTACACACACACACATGTGCACACACACACACACACACAGGAAGGTGTGCACACACACACTCAGAGAGGCATACACACACACTTGAATTACATTTTATTTCCCGTGACATGCACAAATTTTAAGATACAGCTTGAATGACAATAAGAGTGAACGTCTCTTTGTAAGCATTGTGCATATCAAAGCACGATACATTTCTATGGACATTTTTGATACCTGTCCTTCTGAAATTAAGCATACATTAGATTGCCTGCTTTTACATATTCACTTTCTTGACTATTAGTAACTGTGACATAAATTTTTGTTTTCTTCTTTGCTTCTTGACACTTACATAAACTCATTAGCTCTATCTAGTTGAAAATCAATTCCTAGGTAACATTCATATTTATAACTTTTTGTGTTCCAATGAAGTACCCATACAAATAAAAACCTAAGTGACTTCTGGCATCGAGTTCTGTATTTAAAGAGTTTTGAAATCTCCAACCTGGCTTAAAAACACATATAAAGTTGAATAGGCTGAAAAAGCAATGCTTGTGTTGGGTCTGTAAAAAGGGGGAAGACACAGGAAAAACAGCCAGCCCCCAAATCAGAGCGATACAGGTGGATGCAGGGAGTCACAAATTATTTGTTCAGAAATTCAGGAGCAGAAAATGTTAGAGGAGCTAGTACTAGAGACAGAATGCCGGGATCTGAGAGTAGCCGGGTCTTAGCTCACACCATTACGGGTGGATTCCCTCTCCGCATGATAGCCATATAGCCCATTATAGTCACAAAGTTGTGAGATTTACCCTCAGGAGTTTAGTCATGTTCCCACAGTAAGCACTGAAGAAAAATACCCTCGTCGTCTGGCAAGCAGAAGGGAACAGGGACCATATTTATATATGTCAAAGCTCTGCGTCTTTGGTAATGGATCCTGTCATCAGGATAAGCTGGTTAATGAAAGCTTGACACACCGCAGTGTCATCTGAGCTGAACAGTACTACCAAAGAGGAATTATCCAAATCTAGCCAGCTCAAGCCTTAAATTTGTGAGAATGGATATATTCAATTCCAGACTGCTCTAGGCTTCAGTGTGAGAGAAGCTAAATACCCAGGAGTAAAAATCTGAGAAATGCTTTTGAAGCTAACAACCCAGAGGCATAGGGCCGCTAGATGACTGAAACCTAATTATAGGATTATAGAATAATTCCTTCATCCCATACATTATTACCACATTACTAAGTGCCGATTTACCACAATTCCTTTTACTCTGTCCGCCATCTATTCAGTAAGCATTACAAAGTTTTTTGAAGGCAAAAAGCTCAGTTTGAAGAGACAGAAAAAGATCAGATCTAACGTTCTGATTTTGACATATGTCAGAATACCCTGTTGTTGTTAATAAGATCTACCATCAGGAAGAATTTATCAGGAAGTAGGGTTATTTTAAGATGACACTATTTGTGAGGTAGTACAGTATTTTTTGAAAGTGGACTTCATTTATTTGTAAATGTATATTGCCAACTCGAGGATAATCACTATGAAAAATAAGAAAGAAAGAGAATAAATGAGTGAATAAATGAACAGAAAAAGAAAGAAAATTGAGATGTTAAAATGTGGTGTCATGTAAATATAAAATGCTCAATTGAAAATACAAAAACAGAATAAAGGTGAAAGGCAAACATAGTAACTAGGAATAAGAGTCACAGGGAAAAAACTGAAACAAATATGGTAGATATTTATCTAACAGTATCAATAATTGCATTGAATATCAGTAATATAAATGCACCAATAAAAGAGATTGTTAGAGTGGATTGACAAACAAGGCATGTTGTCGACAAGAAATCTATGTGTAAAAACACATATAAATTAAAATTAAATGGATAGAAAATTATCATGTTAGCATTAATAACACCAACAAAGCAGGAGTAGCTACATCAATAGACTGTAACAATACGAGACAAAGTACAACAAATTGCAAAGAAAAATAGACAAATCCACTATTGGAGATTTTAAGACCTCTCATGGTTAATCTTTTGTTTGTTTGTTTGTTTGTTTGTTTTAATTTATTTTATTTTAATGGTGCATTTTAGATGTACATAGTGATAACATTTATCATAGGAGATTTGTACCTGTACATGATATATCTTGTTGCTTCTTTTTTTCCCATTCCCCTCCCCGCCCTTCATCCCGTCCTCCTTCTTTATTTACAAAAGCTTCGTTTCTATTTTTTCTTTCGTTTCTTATTTCTCTTGTCCCTCTGTTCCTTTCCCCCTCCCCCTCTCTTGTTCTCTTCCCCTTTGGACACTTTCTTCCCTTTCTCAATCTAATACATTTTAGTCTTTATTTACACAGCCCCAATACCCATCAACAGTGGAATGGATAAAGAAAATGTGATTTTTTAATACAATGGAGTACTACTCTCCCATAAAGAATGATAAGCTTGAGATGTTCCTAGGAAACGGATACATCTTGAGACCACACTCTTAAGTGAAATAAATTGGACACACATGTTTATAAACTTCATTGTTTCTCTGGTGTGAGAAATCTCATGGTTAATCTTGACTGTCGACTTGATTGGCTTAAGAAAAGCCTAGGAGATCAGTAAAGCACACATTTGAGTATGTCTGTGCGGCTGATGGCAGGCATGACAATTTGGACCACAGCTGGTCCCTGGTCCCTTCTCCCTGGGCTCTTTCCCTGTTCGTGGCTTCCCAGATGCCATGAGTTGAACAGCTTTTCTCTTCCATACCCTTCTATCATGATGTTTCTTTCTTGGAGCCAACCAT
>PVJO010026174.1:0-21506 GCA_004026905.1 Hystrix cristata
TAAGATGTAATCTTAAGAGTAAAGACCGAGGCTGCTCATTCGAGAGTCGTGAGCAGAGACACTTTCAAGAAGCATTTTTTGATGACAATAAAACATGTCATATATGCTTAGGACTTTATAATTTACAAAGAATGTTTCAAGTCTACCATCAATTGTCAATATCTTGGCTTGTTTTTCACAGAATTTTGCCTTTTTATGACATAAACTTCACCCAGTGATATCCATTTAAATGTAAGCTATGACTCATATATTTTTAATAAAACCTGTTCAAGTTGAACTTCTTTTTTTTCTCTCTCTCTCCTTTTTTTTTTTAAGTTGAACTTCTTAATTCTGGCAACATATATGACGCAGTAGGAACATTATCAAAAATACCAGTGACCGAGTTTCTACTTCAGACAAACTGAATCAAACTAACGCTGTTAGATGATTCTAATGTGTGAACAGCCATATGCAAACACTAGGCTGTTTCACACAGAAAACACTCCAAGTGGCAGAAAACTGGATTCTAAACTCATTCCTGTCATCAAATCCTGCATACCACAAGTGTATACAAAAAGAGGATTCTGGGTCCAAACCTTCTAATTCAGAGACAGTTCTTAAGACGCTTTAGATACAGTCCCAGCAGAAATGCAGCCTTGAAGCTAATACTATAGTGATTTCCACTCTACTATCTACTCTGCCATTTTCTACATCCTCAATTCACCTTTTTTATTTATTAAGGAACAAGGATCCAGGTTCTTACACGGGAGATTAAAAAAAGCTCTTAGGACACAGACTGAGGTAAGGCGAACCTGGCTTTACTGTATCTGTTACAGCGTGAGCATAGGGAGATGGACGTTGAGAATAGTAAGCCCACGCTGGCTGGATGAGGAAGTTCCTCTCCAAAAGCACCATTGCTATTCTCGTGGACTTGCGTAATTAACTCATTCGGAAATGATCGAACTTGGGCGATTGTCCTGCCTTCCCCAAGCTCACATGAGATTGAGTGACTTCTAATTCGCAGTGGACCAAACACAGGCTGGTCTGGCTGTGTTCTGAAAGCAAATGGCCAGTCGGGGCTTTCTGATATCCAGGAAACCCAGTAAAGCTCAGGAGCTTGCCTGGTAAATATTATGAGAAAGAGTTTGTCTCAGAACCCTTGAATTTTGCAGCATCATGGACAAGTTTAGAATAACCGTGTCTGATCTGCATAAAGATCACGTTATACAACCAATTTACCGATCTCGCGGTGTACTTCTCATCTTACAGAGATGAGTCTCTCCTCAGGACGTCCCAGCAATCCCATATCTGATGGCAATTATGTTTGCTATTAATATTAGTGTCTACAGGGAGCAATGAGCTAGGTCATACAGTCCGAGCATAGCATTTTTCTTACAGACTTTAAAAATTCACAAAGGGATTAGTATGCATTTAACATATGACTTTATTTTGTCTATGTTCTGTGATGGTCCTAAAATGTAAATTGAGAATCACTGACAGTTTCTGATCAGTCACATAACATGCTTCTACTAGATGTGTGGTTTTTTTGTTTGTTTTGTTTTGTTTTGTTTTTTTCTCCTAACCATCTGAGTAACCATTTTCAGGCAGACTTTTCAGTTCATACACTACTCCTGGCCCATCACAGTTAGTAAAATGCCATTGAAATATGTCACGTAAAATAAGCAAAACATCAGGTGTCTTCAAGCCAGGGGGTTGTGAAAATTCATGAGTTTTTCACAGATAGTGTTGCTGTTAAATGTACTAGAATGTTATTTCTGTGGGAGGGAGTCGTTTTAATCTGAGTCTATGTCTTGGTGAATATTTGTTGGAATTGGATTATTTATTTTTCTAAATTAGAGGGCACATAAATATATTCACAATCAGTTGCTATAATAATCATCTCTGCTTCCCTTTTGGGGGACAGTGTTTCTACGGATTGAAGCTAGGGCTTCGGCACCTGCTATGCTACTGAATTACATGCCAGTCTCCACGGACTTAAGGTTACTAGAACTCGGGGGACCATGGTTCTTAGATGATACTGTGTAAGGATTCTTTTGGGATAAATGAGCTTGTATGTGCATACTAATTTATGCTGGATGGAGTAAAGCAACTAAATTGTAAAACAAGACCAAATACAATGAAAAAATTTTAATGTTTTCTTATTTTTTTCTGAATATAAAAGTAAAACATTCACAGTGTAGAAAATATAAGGGTGTAATGCATTTTGAACACTGTGCGGTGATTAGTATATTGGATTCCAGTGTGGGAGATATTATTTAAAAGAAGCTATTGATCAGTGACTAGGGCTTTACTTCCCTCTCCACAAACACTGGTAATTTATTTGTGGCTTTCTTTAGAGACTTGGTGGAGCTATACAAATAAATTTGCAATTTAAAGCAGACACATATTCTAGACCAATCAGTGTAAAACCCTTCATTTCCCAGGGAGGGGGATACTCCATGTTCCATCCTGCTTTTGTAACAAGTGTTGGCATCACAAGTATTCCAAACAGAATTGCAGTTGACACTGTGTCTTCTTGGGCTAGATGCGCCATCGTTGGCGCCTGCACTTAGTGAGAAAATAGCAGAGAGTGGGTCACATGCCTGCCCAGAGCTGACTGTCTTAATAAGATAGTGGAGCATTTTTGCAAAATTCAAAGTACATAATTCTTATGAGTGACAAGATCGCTTCTGACAGTCAGCTGACAGTGTTTCATCAGTTTAGAACGGGATAAAAAAAACTATTTACAATGTAGCCCTTAAATAATCCTTTCCAAGATTGACTAATAAGACAAAATCTTTGCAGAAAAGCAGTCTCATACATTTTGATTCTGTTTTAAATTAGGCACTTAAAGGAATTATGCTAAACTGGGGTTTATCAGCCTAAAAATATCAACCAGGTTCTATAAAAGGGAACAAAAAATTTATTTGATGTTTCCGTTCTATTAAAAATTAGTACCTGGTTTTCTCCCTGTGAAAAGAACACAATTGAAGACACTAAGGAGAGAAAAACACTGTAGAGGGGTCACTAAGATCAAGGACAAGGCAAAGGTGGGGCTTCTCGCTACTGCTTTTCAGCATCATACTGGAAATCTTCACCAATTCACTAAGACAAAAAAGGAAATAAAATGCATCCAGATTGGGAAAGAGGAAACAATACTGTCTGTTTGCAAATGACATGATTGTCTATGAAAATCCCAAAGAATTGACAAAATATCTCCCAGAACTAATGAAGGATTATATCAAGATTGTAAGATACAAAGATGTTATACAAAAGAAAATCCCTTCCCTACCAGCAATAAGCGGGTGATATCACACTTATGTACCTGTATGAAAATGGGACAATTAAATCTAATACAAAATAAGATCTCACTAAAGAAAACATATGACAAGATGCTTAACCTCATACACCATTAGGAGACAACAAATTAAATCAACTTCTGTACATGTATTATAACAAGCGTGACAATCCAGGAGGACCCTAAAAATACCAGTTTCTGCTGAACATGTGGAACAACAGGAAATCTTATTCATTGTTGGTGGAAATGTAAAATGTAGAGCCATATTGGAAGATAGTTTATGGCTTCTTAAAAACTAAATATACTCTTACCATATTACTCAAATACTTTGTAGTTACCCAAAGGAGTTGAAAATATATCCACATAAAAATCTGCACATGGATATTTACAGCAATTTTATTCATCTTTGAACATTTGGAAGCAACCAAGATGTTCTTCAGTAAGGGAATGGATAAACTGAAGTGTATCTAGATAAAGGAGTATTAGTCAGGGCAAAAGAAATGAAGGAAATTTAAATGTTTATTACCAAGTAAAAGAAGCTAATCTGAAATAGCTACATACTCTATGATTCCAACCATGTGACATTCAGGAAAAGGCAAAACTGTAGAGAAAAAAATGAGCAGTGGTTACCAGGGATTAGAGAAACCTGCATGAGTACAGCATGGGATTTTAAAGAGGGGTCCACATGTGTGCAGGGTATAAGAGAAATTGCTGAATAATACTTCAATATATTTATTTATCCATTACCATTTTTTTAATCCATTCATCTGTCTCTTCAGTTTATTTCTTCCGGGTTCTGTAATTTTCATTGTAGAGGTCTTTCAACCTCTTGGTTAGACTGTTCTTAGGTATTTAATTTCTTGAAGCTATTATAAATGGAGTTGTTTTTCTGATTTCTTTCTTAGTGAATTTGTTATTGATACATATAGAGAAAAACTACTAACTTTCGTGTGTTGATTTTGTATCCTGCTTATTTGCTGGATTTATTAGTTCTAAGATTCTTTTAGTGCAGTTTCTTGGGTCTTGTAAGTGTAGAATCATATCATTTGCAAACAAGAATACTTTGATTTCCTCTTTTCCTATTTGTATCCATTTAAATTCTTTCTCTTGAATAATTGCTCTGGCTAAAATTTCAAGTACTATACTTGTTACAGTTTATATAGAGGTCCCCTCAAAGTCTCATGTACTCATAAGAGGGGCTTTGGGGAGGTGACTGGATCGTGGGTGCATGATACTCATCAGTGAATTAGTTCACCTATGAATTTATAGCTAAATGTGAATGTTGGCTCTGAGGAAGTGAGTCCGTGGGGATGTGGCCTGGAAGAGTATATTTCCCTTCACCCTCCCTTCACCCTCTCTGCTTCCTGTTGCCATGCCATGAATTCTTTTTCATCTGTCACACCTCTCTGCCCTGCCACCCTGCTTTGGAACCAGCCAACTATAAATTGAAACTACAAATTGTGAGCCAAAATAAACCTTTTCTGCTTTGAATTGTGGGTGTCAGGTGTTGTGTCCCAGCAATGAGAAAATAACTAAGACAATACTGAACAAGAGTGTTGAGAATAGACACGCCCCCGGGGAAAACTAGACACTTAGCCAAATTTTCTGGCTGTTGGAACCTATACCCCAAACACTGAGAAATCTTGAAAATGTAATGCCGCGTATATGTAATGCTTACTCTTACTCTTGCCCTGTAGTAAAGAGGTGTTAGGTCTACATGTAAGACCTAAACTTGGAAAGGTGAATAGTCGTATTTTAGCACTGTCCATAATTATTAATCTAGAATCAAGATTAGCAATGCTTGGGATGCAGCAACAGAGGTAGCTGTATTTAAGACCGTGCCCTCTCGCTGAAATACCCTGCCAGTAGTTCTTTTCAAAATCTCTTTATGTTCAACCAAGATAGTCATGTTCAAATTCCCCAATGACTAATCCTCTTTCATTTTATTATGTCGAGTCTGGAGTATTTAATTTAATCACCTGGGGAGGGGCTAAATCTTCCTTGTAGGAAGGCTGGGAAATGTCATTTGCCCTAGGCCTCCTGACAAGTTGGATGATGAAAAGGAGCTGGCAGGATGAGGGAAGTGCAGCATTCTTCAAAGGCAAATATATCTGTCTTCTCAATCCATCCTGCAAAAGGCCTCAGAGAACCAGAGGTGCTGATGGCTGAAGTTAGAGAGGAAGCCTTAAATGTGTACGTGGTTCTGGGCATACTTCTACATTTGTCCATAAGATCAAGTGAACCAATCTAAGGTTGAGAATAATGCCTTTTTTTCAGAATTCTTGTGACAGAGACCGCTACAATGTCTTCTCCAAGTGTCATTTTGCATTTTTGTTTCCTAATATGTTGAATGGATCCCTTTACATTTTTAAAAGTAAAACTTCAAAAGAATTGAGATGTGTTATGTACTTGTACCAACTTCCCAAGATGCAATCATTATGTACTGCAAACACGTACTAATAAAAATGAAAATCAGAAAAAGACTTCAAACTTCAATCAGTTAATTTCCAACTCTCATTACCTAATCTTTTCTCTTTATTTTTAACAACTGGAAAAGGTTGGATAGCAAAACACATTCTCAGATTCTCTCACATTGGGGCAGAAATGTCATAAAAAGTATAACTCTCTGATTTACTGTCTCCTTCAAGGCTGTACGAACCCTCAGTGGCCAGCAAACTCCGAGTCCTGAGGAATTCATCAATTTGATCTTTCATAAGATCAATATAAACAATGATTTCAATATAAACCTCTGACTTGCTCCTATTCCGAGGTAGAATATGGTGGGGCGGGGAGGAGGGGTGGCGTGTCATTCAGACAAAAGCAGGAATCTTTCAAGAGAGCCATAGTTGTGACTTGGGCTTTACAATTTGACTGTCCAATCTCCTCTAGTCAGTATCACTCAGTCGAATAAATACTTATCGACTATACAGTATTTATATTCATTGTGTGGTGCTCTTTGCTACCTTCTCCTATCAGACTTTTTCCTTCCCTTGACTACACTTTTCTGGAGGGTTGTCTACCATTGCCTTCATATCTACTTTATCTACCTTTCTGCGTTCCTACTCTTCCTGCTCATTTCTCCATCTGCTCTCTCTAGCATGGAATTTGAGTTCCTCTTTAGCAGATCGTTCCTCCTTCTGCAGAAGCAGAGGTGGGGAGAGAAGCCTCAGACACCCCAGAGAAATGAGACTGCATACACCCAAAGTCTTCCACCTCAATACACTGGAAGTTGCACATTTAACTTGAGACTGAAGAACCATTCTCTAAGAACCGAATGGTTCTTGAAAAACAGAAAATTTGGCATTATGAAAAATATAAGCTATGAGAAAGAGGCTAGAGAAAATGGATAAGAGGTGTAGGGATTCGGGGCTATGTTGTCATCGATCCAAAGTAACGCCTACAAGATCAACCTGCCCACCCTGGGTCACTTCTGCCAGTGGACACAAGAGGGCAGTAGAGACCCATGTACCTGTGTCAAGCACGGCAGTTTGTGCAGGTCAAAAGTGGCAGCTCTGTTTGGCAGGATGGTAGGGAGAAGAGGCTGACAGGAAGTTCAAATGAGGTCACCATCGCAAAGAAGCCAAACCACTGGACAAGAGTATAATTTTCAGAAAAAGGATGTATCAGCAGCAACCATCTTCCTCTCACTTCCTCTCAAGTCAGTCTGCTCATTCACCTACTCTGAGGTCAAAGAATTAAACCAGCCCATGCATGGAGAAGTGCTCAAGAAACAGAGTCAGCCTGTCCAGAGGCGATCCGAAGGCTGAGGGGAGCTGGAAAGAATCGAGGGGGGTGTCTGATGAGGCCAGTGCAAACCTCATTTGGACTATGCACAGAAATGGTAGTCATCAGATGAGAAATGCTGTATTTCATTTTTCTTTTTAATATTGGAGACAGTGCCCATTGGCAGCAACTGGAGTAAAGAGGATATAAGGAAAGTTTAAGACAGTCTATAGATGAATTCCAAAAGAGCAAGATAAGAATATGTGATAATATCCATAGACACTGCTTCTCGAGCTGGGAGTGGGGCGAGTAAAAAAGAGACTTCCCCTATAGGGATTGTGCTCTCCTTAGGGGAAAAAACACTAAGTTTCACATAGTTTGAGGGCACAGATAATGTGTTCCAGAAAGCAAGAAAATGATGCAAGGTTTTTTGTTTACAATCCAGGATGATTCCTTAGGGGCAAAGATTAATTCCTGTCTAAAGAAGTAAGAGAACAGGGACTATGGATAGAAGAGGCCTTGAAATAGAGCAAGTTTGAAGAGAGACGTGGACCCAGAGGTTGTGCAGAGGCCATAACTGAAGCTATAGAGGTGGACTCTTTGACTTCGAAGAATATGTCAACAACTAAAAGAGCAGGTCCAATAGGGTTTCTAGAACAGTTCATAGAACTACACATGCTAACTGCTCTCGCTGACAAAAATTGTATTTTATTTATTTATGTATGTATGTATGTATGTATGTATTTTTGAGGCAAGGTCTCACCACCTAACATGTAGTTCGGACCAGTGTTAAACTCACTATGCAACCCAGGCCATCCTCAAACTCACAGTGATCCTCCTGCCTCAGCCTCTCAAGTGCTGGGATTATAGGCATGGGCCACCACACTGGCAAAAATTGTATTTTAAATAAAACACACACACACCAACACACACTTTGGAATAACATTAAGCCACTATGTCTCAGTAAATGTATTCACAGAGTTAAACTGATAAAATTTGCTTTCACATGGGAAATTATTAGAGGCTTTTTATATCATGTCATCAAGAGACAGTTAGATCATTCCATGTATTAAAAGTGCTGAAAAGGTTACTGTTGGAATAAAGACAGCCTAGTGTAGCAGGGGAAAAAAGAGAAATTAATAAGATAGAGGGTTGGTATTTACAAAAATGCAGAACAATCGAGCCAATATTTGACAGAGGAGAATGATGTAAATTGCTTTATTCACAAATATTGCAGAAGAAAATACATGTGTACAAGTCTAAGTACGTACACTTAAATACATTTTTCATTGTTTATTATCACTATTATCAAAACCTCCATGTTGGTAGAAATACAGGTGTTCAATTAAGTATACCAAAGATTTTTAAATATGTTTTTGATTTCTCAGAATAGAAAGCAATCATTTTTGTCTAGTCATCTGATGAATATTGTAACCAAAGACAAAGAAAATCATAACACACAAGGATACAACCAGAAAAGCCTTCAAGAACATACATGAGAATCTCAATCTGACTGTAAGTTGTTTGCAAAAACGTGACCAACATCATGTATGTTTTGAAAAAAAATACGCAAGCATTATGAAGTACTAACGCATAATTATTGTAACAATTAGCAAGCCAAAGTTAAAAGATTAAGCTAAAGAGAGGTGCAGGATTAGTTGTAGAAAGAAAAGGCAAAGGTATAAGCTCCGTGAAAACAAGGAAAGTTTCTGGCGTGCGCCCTTGGATGCTCTCCTGCGAAGGACAGCAGTCCACATTCCACCATGCTCGGGTCAGGCGACATTCTTGACATGAGTCAAGCAGACTTACAGATGTTGTTCACAACCTCAAGGGTAGAACGAGTGTGGCACAAGTTTAACATAGAACCAGACAGCACCGAGGAACTGTGATGGAAGGGGCGGCTGAGAGTAAACCGTGAATGTGAAAAGAGGTCAGAGAGGAAGTGAAAAGGTGATGACAACTGAGCGCATAGTTTAGGTGAAAGAAAACAGGCGCAGAACATTAAGGACAGTCTTTCACTGAGCAGCCAAGAAAAAAAACTAGCGCTTTAGGCTGGAGCAAGTGGGTGACATGGAAGCAAAAGAGAACCCAAATTCGCAAGCCCTAAGAGGGAATCAAGATTCCTCCCAGAGGAGAAGAAACTGTTACACATCAAAATTGTTATAATTTTTTAAATTTATATCTTGCTCTTTATTTATATTTTGAGTTTCTCATATAAGAGAAACCATGCAACATTTAAACTTCTGTGTCTGACTTATTTCACTTGGCATCATGGTCTCAAGGTGCATCCACTGTCCTACAAATGACTTAGATTTATAGGAAACACGAATGTAGACGTTGTGGACACGGGGAGGAGACATTGGCTCAGACGTGTCTCGGGGTTTGACTCTTGACTGGTGGATCGTTTGGTAGGAAGCTTCTGAACTTTCATAGGTGGCCCTTTTAGAGATTATCCTAGAAACCACTCTTTTAATTTGTTTGGGTGTAATTTCACAATAAGAGAGGACTAAAACAATGTTAAAAACAACAGATGAAGGAGGGCCATTTGTCAGCATCTGTTATCTGAACACCCAGATGTTAATGGCCCTGCAGCTGGTTGCAGGGCTGTAAGGAGACATCGGAAATGGTAGTCATACTCGGGGCTTAATAAGTGATGAATAAATGAATGAGCGGTGAGTGCTAGAGGGAAAAAGAGTGGGGGGATTTTCGAAAGAAGGAGTTCAGATATAATACACATTATATTATTGTAGGTAGAACTGATAATTTGGAAAAAGAATATTTTTCGTGGAAAGTAGTTAGGAAACACAAAAAATGTCAATATGTAGAGTTCATAGTTGTTTTGAAGAAAATGAGAAAAAAAAAAAAAAACAGCCATGAGGAATTCTATTGTTCTACTTTGTTCAATGTCAGTATCCTGTCTTGCTTTCCAACCGAGATGGCGCCTGTACACCCTGTACCCCAGAACCTTCGGGTGCAGCTTCTTCTGTCCCTGGCCGTGATGCTGAACTTCCATGACTGAGTCGCCCAAACAGATTCCAGCACCCCCATTTCCAGTCCTGCTTCTCTTTTGGTCAGCCAGACCCTGAAAATTTGAGATGTATTTGGGGCCGGGCACTTACTGTGAATTCCCTTTGTCTAGGACAGATATACTTTGATTGTTAAAGGTTTTGCTGCCCACTGCACTGCATGTGACCCCCACACCCACCCCACTCCTTTTTATTTGTAGTCTTCTCTACTTCACTGCATTTCCATGGTTGCATTTTTGCGTAGAGGACTCTATTCTTCCCTGCTGTTAGGTGGCGTTCTTCAAGGACCTTTGTCATCAGTACTGTGTTGATACAGTGTAACACCCAATTTTACTTCCTGCTGACTTTCTACCTTGAGTGCGCTTTCTCTGGCTATTGGGTGCACCTGACTTATCCTTGACCAATCTTTCCCTTAGTTGTAAACTCTATTGGGTGCAGTTTATTTGAGGTCAAGAACTGCATCTGCATCTCTCAATTTCAACACACTCACAATTCCGATTCAAATATTAAAAAGTCATCTCATGGAAAGCAGGTCATGGCAACATGGCAGTCGGGACACACAGGTATAGGTGATAGATTTATAGCAGGCCTAACACTTAAGTCAAAGTGATAACATTGGGCATCAAAAAACAGAAGAGGAGAAGAAAACTAGTGCTCAGTAACAAAATGTAGAAGGAATAAATGTTTAAGCTTCCTTGCAGCTTTGAACAGTTCCTGAAATTACTTCCTCAGAGAGAAGCGTATTAAAAACAAGCATTCTCTCCTGATCTAAAACCTGTCAGGCTCCCGTGACCTGCTCACGTCTTCAGAATTAAAAGGTCACATAACAATACCAGACGGAGATATAAATGCACATGTACCCTTAGTTCATCAGGTGTATTACCTGGTGTTCTCAAATAAAAAAGAAAGTATATTGCACGCATCACTTTGTTTGCATGGGCATCCCCACCATCCAATTTTTTTCCATATAAAGATCTTCAAAGGCTTTCATTGGATGGAGGTGAAAGATTATCAAAAGAATATCAATAAAAACACTAGTGAATATATTGTATGTGCCAGTGAGTGGTGTGAACAAAGCCTCTTGTTAATTGCTTATTTACTATTTTCCAGGAGAACTGATCTTAGAAGAATTTGCCAGTGGTGTAATAAAAGATCAGGACCTCCTAGATTTCGTTTTCAAGAGCTTCGACCTTTCCAGTGTGCTGAAAATAATCTGTAATGGGAAGCAGCCAGACACCAAGACCGATTCCTACAAACATCCTAACAAAGCTGGTCTCGCGAAGATGAAGATGAAGTAGCTGTGGGAATCCCTTTCCCACCTTTTAGTGAGCACAAAACTTTCAGTAGGGAAGAAATGAAATCTCCGCCAGGTACATGCTGTTGGCTTCAGGTCTTTATTGTAATTTTTACATGCCTATGAACACAACATTTATTTTAATCTAATAGAAAGTGCCATAAAGATCATAAATGGATGCATTGTTGTTTTTCCTTTTGCACATTAGTGCTCTCTCTGTAGATTAAGACATGATAATTAAAATTGAAAGATTATCTCCATAACTGTCGGTTCAAAATACAGTAGATCTTGCTTGTATGTTTCCTTGCCTACTTATTCAAGCATGTAAGGAAACAGAGTAATCCATTTCAAAATTAATCTGCACCTTGAAATAGAATCAGATTATCTGGGCAGTATTTCTGCAATCTTTTTTCCAAGGGGTTTTAACATTTTTAGATTAAACATGCATTTGGCAAATGTATTCACTGCCTCTTGGCTCTTGGTGTATTTGTATATTATAAATGACTGAGTGCTGGTCTATTTGAGAATATTTTTTCTGCCCGTATTTTTCATTCCTTACTCCAAATGCCGTCTTGAATTGGTAATAATGTTTTGCACCAAAGGAAAAGTCTTATGCTATGTAGGAAAAGGAGAAAACTTCAGGCCGAGCAGTGAGAATGTTTCCATCCTATTTGTTATAAATCTGAGTCCAGTTGTGCAGGAAAATGTGATGTATCATCTGTAATTATTATGCCAGTTGGAGGTTTGATCAGAACAGCAGACAGCCAGGCTATGCAACAACGAGCACTTGACATTTTAAATGGTCCTGACATTATAGCTCTGACATTTCATTTTTTATATCCTTTCCAAAAAAATGAAATGATGAATGGTATTTCTTGATGGGTTAGAACTTTTTAAGTTTGGGGTTCTATATCACAGTCCCATTAGTATGTCCATCAATGAATGGCTTTCTTATGGGAACACAGTGGAGATTTCCAAGACCAGATGTGAACCATCTTTATGTCAAGAGCATCATAATTATGCTTTCATATTCAAATTTAGGTTAAAAATACACAACTGGAAAACTACAAAGACAAGGTTGCACTTTCCCTTTCTCTCTCGCGAGTAGCAATGCGGATAAAGCTACAGATGGAAGTGCAGATGAAGAATAAATGGCAATAAAAATGAAATAAAAATGGAGGAAAAAAAGAAATTATAGGTGAATGTATAGATGAAGACATACATGGGAGTAGAACTATCCCGAGAATTTTTTCTGAAAGATTTTAAGAAGACTCACAAAGATGTGTAAAATGTATGATAAAGTATGATGAATAAAATTTATCTGCAATAAAATTATTGCAGATAAATGAGAAAAACCATTGCAGCCATGAGGGCAGAAAATACAGTACTGTACTTATTTGTTAAAGGTGAGCTACCCATTGGACTCTGAGCTTCCTAGCAGCGATTTTATTGCAAAAAATCAGAATTCCATGAATTTTCCATTTTAAGATTACACAGTAACATTTCCAAGTAAGGAATTCCATGACAGGTGGCCTGGTGTGTGTGGGACCTCAACAGTCTTTACTGCCTGAGCATCTCTTACCAAACAGTAGTGGCCCAACCACAGTCGCATCACCAGTTCACGAGACTCTAGATGCTCTGACATATTTTTCCTTTTTTTTTTTTTTAATAATTCCTTGATCCTTCAAACAAAAGAGACATTGTTTTTCATATATGGAAAAATGAATAAGAAGATACTAAGGGGTCTAATAATTTTTTCCTTATAAAAATGACCCTTTCAAAAGCGGAGGGGCTAACACTGCATTACTGCAGTCTCTCTGTACAGTTGAAAACACACCGGACTGCGGACTGTCTGATTCTCTGGCCCAAAACATGGAGAAAGAAAAGAAGAGAGAAGGGAAAGAGTGAGAGGCAGCTAGTGAATGAAGACAAGCAATAATCTGATTCTCGTCCTTCCCGCAAGTCAGTGGCTGATGCCTGGCTGCTCCCTTCATCAAACCTTGGTTCTTGCTGGCACAAAGAATATTCCGCTTAGGTGTGTTTTGAAAGCAGAAGAGAAGATTGAGAATGGTTTATGTGGGACAAATATTTCCTTCATTTTTCTTCCTAAAATACACTGACATAAAACTAATTGGGGAAATAAATGAGAAAGTATGTTCTGCTTAAAATTAAATTTATGCCTGAGGGGCCAAAGAGATTTAAAGGAAGGGTTAGTGGACTGAAGAAACAACCAGAGGACTAGGGAGAGGCTGCTTGCTCTACTTCTTTCTCTCCCACTCATACTAGAATAACCTTTAAAAAATGAAAACAAAATACAGAAAAGTCCTGACATTTAAAACCAAGTTAGGGTCTTATGCTTGCTGGAGAAATCTAAATCATTAAAACTGAGTGGACAGGGCATAGCCTTTTCAATACTCAGAGTTTATTTCTGGGGGCCACCATAGGTAGGCAAATTGAGTCTTCAGGTTAAACTCAGGGAATACCAAGTTTTATCAGTGGGATGAATTGCCCGGTGGAATGAACAGTGGACCGAGCACCAGGTATGAATTCTTGCGGCCCTCAACCTACCTTTTATTTTGCTTTTATTTGGGGGGTAGTCATATAAGAGAAACTAATATTTAAACTTGTGTGTCTGATTTATTTCACCCAG
Source organism: Hystrix cristata (assembly GCA_004026905.1). Taxonomy (NCBI): domain Eukaryota; kingdom Metazoa; phylum Chordata; class Mammalia; order Rodentia; family Hystricidae; genus Hystrix; species Hystrix cristata. Next base: position 13,971 of record PVJO010026174.1, read on the forward strand.
TATTATGGTGTCAAGGTGCTGTCCATTGTATTTTTTAAAATGTCCATTCCATGTGATCTACATATTGTATAAAAATACCAATAACATTCTTCATAGAACTAAAAAAAAAGTCCTAAAATTTGTGAGGACCCACAAAATACTCATAATAGTCAAAGTCATCCTGAGCAGAAATAACAAAGCAGGAGGCATTATGGTATCTGACATCAAAAGATACAACAAAATAGTAATCATCAAAATAATATGTTGGGCATAAATGAAGACAGACAGACAAGTGGAAAAAAATAGAAAGCCTAGAAATAAATCCAAACATCTATGGCCAACTGATTTTTCACAAAGTTGCTAAGAATGTACTTTGGAGAAAGGACAGTCTTGTCCATAAAAGAAGCTGGCAAAATCATCCACATGTGAAAGAATAAAGGTAGAGCCCTACTTGTCACATGTTACAAAAATCAATTCAAAGGGGATTAAAGACTTAAATGCGAAATTTGAAACTGTGAAACTCCTAGAAGAAAACACAGGATATACTTCAGGATATTGAAATGGACAAGGAAATACTTCAGGATATTGGAATGGGCAAGGAATTTTTTAAAGACCCCCAAAACATAAATAAGCAAATGGGATCACACGAAACTAAAAGGTCATGTGGAGCAAAGGAAACAATCAACAGAGAGAAGTGATAACTTACGAAATTAGAGAAAATGTATGCAAACTGTACATCTGATAAGGGGCTGGTATCAAGAATATATAAGGAACTCTAAAAAGCCAACAGCAAAATAAACAAGCAAAACCCCAAATAATCCAATTTTTAAAAATGGACAGTAGACCTGACTAGACATTTCTCAAAAGAAGACATACAAATGGCCATCAGGTATGTGAAAAAACACTCACCATCACTAATCACCAGGAAAGTACAAATCAAATTATAATGAGATATTGCTTCAGCCCTGTAAGAATGACTATTATTAATAAGAAAATAACAAGTGCTTTTGAGGATGTGGAGAAAAGGGAATACTTGAATACCATTCATGTAAATGTAAATTATAATAGCCATTATAAAAAACAGTATGGAGATTTTTCAAAAATAAAAATAGAACTATCATATAATAGTTTTATTATATAAGCAAACATACTGCTGGGTATACAGCTAAATTAAATGCATTTAGTACGTGAGTGAGACACCTGCATTCCCATGTTCATTGCAGCATTATTTACAAAAGCCAAGAAACTGGAACGACCAACATGCCCATCACTGGATGAATGGATAAGGAAAAGATGGTCCATATACACAATGGAATACTACTGAGCAACTAAAAGAATAAAATTCTGGGCTGGGGATGTAGCTCAAGTGGTAGAGTGCTTGCCTAGCAAGCTCAAGGCCCTGAGTTCAATCCCCAGCACCAAAAAAAAAAAAAAAAAAAAAACCAAAAAATAAAATTCTATTGTTTACAATAACATACATGGAGATCATCATGTTGAGCAAAATAAGACAAACACATTAAAACAAATTCTGAATGCTGTTATTCATATGTGGAATCTAAAAAATTTGGTCTCATAGAACGTGAGAGAAGAATGGTGGCTACCAGCGGCTGAGGAGAGTGGGAAGGAAGAGAGGGCAGGGAAAGATTAGTTTATGGGTAATAAGTTACAGGTAGGAGCAAGAAATGCTGGTGTATTATTGCACAGTAGGGTGACTACAGATGATGATAATTTACTGTATATTTAAAAAAGTTATAAGAAAATATTTTAAATGTTTTCCCATAAGTATGTGATAAATATTTGAGGCAATAGATATATTTAACATAATTCAAGCATTACACAATGTATTCATGCGTCAAACCATCACATAGTACCACATTAATATATTGCTTCTCTTAGTTAAAATAAATTTAAATTGAAATGTGGTTTTTGCACCAAAATTGCAGATGTTGTTTTCCTTTATCCTCACATTCCCTCTGCCCTTCCTTACTTGAATTTGTCCATAGTTTTGTTACTTTCCATCTTAATAGTCTTTGCTTATTGTAGTTTTTGTATTTCTTCACTGAAATGCAGATTCCACAAGTCAAGGATTTTTGGCACTTTAGTTTCTGAACATGCCTTCAAAGTCTAGTACATAGTAGGCACTCAGTAAGTATGTCAATTGAATAGAGAAAATAGAAACATGCCACTGATTACATAATTTAAAATGACAGAGCTAAGAGAACTTCCCTCACTCTCTTTGCAGGCATCTTAGTTCTATGCCACATGACTTTTCATTATGTCGCAAGTCATACTGGGAAAAACAATTTTTTCTGTTATCCTTCTAATTAATTGCCATTGAAGCTCATATACTCCAACTGATGTTACCATTTAAAAATGCTTTTCACATTGGCTTTTAAGCAGTTTCTTGATTACACAAGAAAATCATAATGTCCTCGTATGATCACCCCAGATGCTGCTGGTTTTGTTTTTGGTCTGTATATTGTCTTCCCAAAATAATAGCCCTGCATTCTGGTCACCTGACTCGACTGCAAATGGTTTCTACCCTTTTCAGGATTTACTATATTCTCAAAACATAGAATGATGTGCCACCATTGAGGGTAAAATAGTTCTCAATATTTAAACAGATTTTCAAAAATAATGTAAATAAAGCAGAAATAATTTCACAAGTAAGTTGTAAAGTAGATTGACAAATACAAGGGATTCCTTGTACTAGTTTTTCAAGTTTTCTGTAAGTTTAAAATTAGTTCATGAAATTAAATAAAAGAAGATGCTGTGCTCAGTTTCAGTGATCTATCAATTCCTAAATCATTAGCATACTCTGTTAATTTCTAGCATTACAAAAAGCCTTCGTATTTGTCTGCTTTTTTTCTTCTTTGTGATATACTTGGCTACTCCTGAACCTTAGTGATTCTCTATCAAATATAAAATCGGTTTTTCAATAGCCACAAAATCACTAGTAGAATTTTCTAACAGAATGACTGTGGATTTATAGGTCAATGTGGGGAGAACAATGAAAGCAGGTATTGTAACGACAAAACCCGGCGCATGGCTGCCTCTGTGAATGCTCCAGGCTTCTGGTTCAGGTCTCTGTGCTGAACGGAGCTGGGTCTGAGGAGAACTAGCATCCCTCCAGAGTAATGTCTAGTCTCATGGGTATGCAGACTATGTTTCTGATTGTAGTATTCCCTTTCTATAAAATTGTAATGGAAAACAAACCTCTCACTTTCTGTCATCTAAGTTAAATCCTATTTCAGCAGGTATGTATATCCTGTTTTAGAATAAATTCGTGATTAGGTTTATATCACCTCAGGAACAGAGATTGAGAATTAACTCTAAGATAGTGGTCAATAGCAGAAACACAACTTGAAATAGTTTAAGTAGAAAGGAAAAATCCATTCACTCACATGACTCTCCAGACACTTGGATACGGGGCTCAACGGACAATCTTATCCTCTCTCTGGATCTCTCATCTCTGCTCGTCATTCTGGAGGCTTGTGCTCTCTGAGGGTGAGCGTGAATCCAACTCTGTTGTCTATCCCAAAGGGACAGTTTCCTAGCAACCGCTCTACCAAGCCTCAGGTGTCTCCCAATTTCCATTCTTCATTTCAGTGATCATAACCCTGGTGACATATTAGTCTCCTATGAAGCTTTGAAAGATCCCCATTACACAAGCTGTAGCCTGGAACAAGTGAATCAGAATCCCTGGGATTGAAATCCAGACATCAGCATTTATTTAAGGCTCTTCAGGTGAGTCCAACGGCAGGCACATTTGCACAGTCATGGGAAAATCTGAATTTTTGCCTTACGTCGAAATTTGAGAATTGAGAAAATATTGGACAGGACTACCAGTCAGTTGCCATGGATAGTAGCTGGAAGTTTATTTTCTAGTTTGTCACAGTTTTTGCCACTCTATGAAGATAAAGATAAATTAATGCAGTTGTATGTGCAGGTATAGGTATATCACACTCTCCCAAGACTTAGTGCACATAAAGGAAGTGCACACATATTTCAGTGCTTCTTTTCCCCAACAAGGCAAATTTAAAAACTTGAAAGGGAATCAATTCAATTTCATTCAACAATCACAAGTAATAGCATTTGTAAAGGACATTCCAATTTACAAAGAGTTTTTACATTCATTACATGTGTGGTCCTAATTGAAGCTACATGAAGAAAACGTTCTTCAAATTCCTACTATATAGACAAAATTGGAGCTTAGATAATCTTAAATCCATTAGCCTTAGTCCCTTGAGTTCCCAAATCAAGACTTGAATGTATGCTTTGTATGCTAACTCCTACACTCTCAGTCATAACACACTGCACTTCTCTCCAAAGGAACGGAACAGCTTGAGAAGCAGGTTGAAAAGTTGTAAAGGGTAACGGAGCTAGAAACCTTAAGGACCTGGCGAGTGCTGACTATGTGCACAAGGCCACCTTGAGCCGCTCCTAGCAATATCTGACACCAGTTACAGTTGCCTGGTCTCCAATAAAGCAGGGCCACAGACTCAGGATTAATCTGACTGAGTGTTAAGTGAGATATAGTACCACTAATTTGTACATTTGTACTGTACTTATCCAGAATTTGTGGGAAAAAAAAATCCTTCTTAAATTGGAATTTGCTTTGAAATTTTTTTTTTTTTTTTTTTTTTTTTTGGTGCTAGAGATTGAACTCAGGGCCTTGCGCTTGCGAAGCAAGCACTCTAACCACTGAGCTAAATCCCCAACTCCTGCTTTGAAATTTATAGGACCACAGATTATTTACTAAGCATATAGTAAAATGGAATTTGCTGATGATTTACAGAGGAAATTAGCAAACTATTGTGATTATTTGATTCTTGACGCTCATGTAGAGGATTTAGAAATCAATTATAACTCAAGGCTGCATACTAGTGTTGGCTGACACTTCAAATGTCTATTTTTTCTTACTGAATATAAATAACTTAGCATTAGACTTGGATATGTATTGTAAGTGAACAGTAAACTTCATTTCTTTTAGTTATTACAACCATCATTCCAATGTTTATGCAACTGGATTTCTATTTTATGTTTGTGCCATGGTCTCCTGTACTTAGTATACATTTTTCTGTTATGCTGAATGTTTCTTTTACATTGAACTAAACTAAACAGTTTTGCAAATTTTTAGGTACAGTTTTCCAAAGGACTCCCTGTGGAGATTTTGAGAAATTCTGTAATGCTCAAAACACAAAATGTTTTTAAGGTAGGGTAGCAGTATGTCCTGGAAGGTAAACAAATTAGTTTTTTGTGTTAATTTCAAAAATCTTTTCAATAGTAAAGGACTATATGAAGTATTTACTAATACAATTTAATAATCATTGACTTATGTTAAAATATGAAGTGGGCTTTGCCTCTAATTCAATATGGTTTCTCTTAATTGACTCATGGTAGTAAAGTTTACTGCAGAAAACCTCTTTAGTAATCGTAATTATCCTAGGAACTAAGTTTAAAAACTTTATTAACTAAAGTTAAACTTAAGAAAGTAATGGTTGAAATTCCAGGATTTAATTTTATGTTATAGTTTATAACATCATAAAATCAGAGGTTAAATATCAAGTGAAAAATTCCTAAAATTCAGAAAAAAAGACAAACAAACAAATGGAAAGATGTACAAAGTTTGAAACACAATTAAAAATATATATGAAAAGATGTTTAGCTTTTCTAGTAATCAGAAAAATAGAAAATAGCAATTATTTTACCGTAATATTAGGCAAAAATACAAAGTAATAATATCAAGGCGAGTCTCCAGGCTGGATGAGGATGAAGAAGAACCCCTTCTATCTTTCTGCTGCTTTAAGTCTCGTTTCCATCCTCCTGGTCACAGGACGCTCCCAACCTCCCAGGGTATCACAGCCATCTTCCAAAGGGAACAAGGAAGGACCAGGACATGCATGACTGCTGAGTTGGTGGCATTCAAAGAGATTTCTTAAAAGCCTCACACAGAGACCTCTGGTTCAATATCTTGGCCAGAATCGAACACGTCATCACTGCCCCACAGAGAAATCTGGAAAATGTACGATTTTGAGGGGCACCTTGCCACCCTAAATAAAATCGAAAGGAAGGGAGAAGGGTAGAATAGATAATAGATTTATACATAGGAATCCCTTCAACAAACTCACATAAATGGAATGTGTCAGGGACATGCTAGATCCAACAGAATCAAGCTAGCTAGATCTCCAAAATGTACTGGTGAATTAGAAAGTTATGCAATTACAAAGTTATTGTATACATTTCTACATTCATACGCCATTTCTACATTCACACACAGGCACAGATGTAAAGAAATCAGTCAACCAACGTGTAGTGAAAGCCTGGGAGGACATACAGCCCTGAGAATGAGTAAGAATGGGCACAGGAACTTAGAGTTTCCAGTGTTGTTTATAATTCAGAATGAGGTAGATAAGAAGATGTGCTGTCCAAATACCCTTTTGAGAAGACTGCTGCTCCAGTCATCAAGAATGTCATCAGCAGACAACCTCCATCATCCTCTCTGCAGTGGCTTCAGCTGCAGAGAGCTGCTCCCCCAAAGCCACACACGGGCTGCTAGGAGTGGGTGGCCCACAGGTAATAACTGGTCAAGGGAAGAGTAGAGGGCCCAACCACTGTAGACTGGTAATGGAGCAGTCCAGTGCTCTAAGGGCTATCTTATTCCAGAGCTACCCGCCCGGGTCAGCTGAGGCTGTGCAGTCTGTACTGCAGCTGACTTCTCCCTCTTCCCCTCCCCTCCCCTCCCGTCCCTTCCGTTTCCCATGCATCTCTCACAGTCAAAGCCTGTGACTGAGGTCTGTTATAAAATGCTATGTTCCCTCCTAAAAAGCTAAGTGTTCTGCAAAATTGCACACTAAAAACAACCAGGCTTATGCAAAAAAAGTAGGGTTGGGGCAAACTACTCAAAACCTGTGCAACAGTGTAAGAACTGCACCAATAAATCAGAAGAAATGATAATGAAAATACTAACCAATTAAACCTCCAACTGTGATCGGTAGATCCTCGGAGCTTTAAAATGGGACTCCTGTTTCCTGCACCAGGATGTGCATCCTCAGGGAGACCATTCTCCTCCAAATTAGCGGGAAGGGTTAGACTCTTCAACAGTCTCCCGTTTTTTTTTTTTAAATTTTTTTTTAAAATTTTTTATTTTTACCAAAAACATGTAATGGTACATTGTATACATAATGTTCATAATCAACATGGTTATTTCGTACCTGTACATGATACATCTTAGTTTTCCCCCCTCTTCCCCCCTTCCCCTCCCCTCCCTTCCATTCATTCACCCCTCCCTATTTGCAACAAGTGTAGTTACACTACCATTTTTTCCCCTTTCATCTTACTTTTCTTTTAACCTTCTTCTTTATCCCCCTTTTCCCTATCTAGTTCTCCTCTCTTTTGAATACTATCTCTCTTTTTTTTTTAAACATAATATCTATTCTACCCCTTTGTCCTTATTTACACTTATGGTTTCTCATATCAGAGAAACAATTCGATGTGTACTGATAAGTGTCTGATTTATTTCACTTAATAGTATGTTCTCAAGGAACATCCATTTAC